>JAUZSU010146222.1:0-15018 GCA_034780255.1 Parotocinclus maculicauda | reverse complement strand
AAGTTGGTAAGTAACAGTAGTTCTTGTTTGTACGTTCTCTATACGTGTAAATCGTACAATAAAGGTTTAATAAACATAGCACGTCCCGTCTTGTAACACAGGGCATGTTCGTTTAATTAAACCAGCCGGTTATTAGGACCAAAATGACCGTGTCCCGATGTAGTCCCATTAACCGGAGTCGACTGTACTTCCCTATTGGCGAATTGACCTACAAGCACGATACCCTTAAAACCACCTTCTTAATATTGTGTAGGTTCCCCTTGTGCCACCCAGGTGCCCCCTCTGAAAGTGTTCTGTGGTATCTGGCACCAAGAGGTCTTCAGCAGGTCCTTTAAGCCCTTGTAGTTGTGAGGTGGGGTCTCCATGGTTTAGAATTGCTTGTTTGAGATCGCACAGACGCCCGGATTGAGCTCCATAGAATTTGGAGGCCAGGTCAACACGCCTTTCTGCATTCATAAACAGCATGTGATCCTGCTAAAAGGATCATTTGTTTATCATAACGGGGTGCACTTGGTCGGAAACGATGTTTGGGCTGGTGATGCGTGTCATCCCAACGTCACATGCTCAGTCTGATTCACCTGTCAGGGGTTTTGATGTTTGGTGTGTATGGGTGTAGTGATGAGGGGAAATGTCGGATACACGACCCACAACTGTGGCTGAAGTTAAAGGGTATTAAGATGCTTTGTCGGCACAAAGTAGTTACACCTGGGTCGTCACACAACCCTGGAAACCTAAAATGTATTGAATGTAGTAAAAAGGTCACAGCAAGGCTGTGCTGGAGAACAAGGTAATATGTGTTTACTAACCAAAAGACAGAGAAAACTCGTGGACTGATTGTGGACAGAGTGTGTATATGCTGTGTGTGCAGCATTTGCATTTGTTGCCCATTTCCTGTGCGTTGTTGATAAGTTGTGCGGTCCCGGCCGCACTCGTAAATGTTCGAACCCAGACGGGAGCCTCTAAATATCGTTTGTATGTTATGGTCGCAATGGATCATTTGACTGGTGTGGCCAGCTCCGATCAGGCAACTGTGTGTGTGTGTGTGTGTGTGTGTATGCATGAGAGTAACACACAGGGGAATGAATGAGCAGACCGGCAGCGTGTGCATATACACAATATTCATGCTATTCACTCATGCATATGGAAGGCTGCCTTGGTGCGTCCATCTATCGGACGTGGACGCTCCCCGAGTGCACATACTCTCACCGGTGCATATTTAGACTCCGATTTGGTTTCCTATTCACATCAAGAATGACTTATTTCCAATTCTAGCAGAACCCATAACGACCACAGGACTCGCATTTACGCCATTTTCACAAACACTCAATCACCAAACGCAGACGCCGAACCGCGATGGTCCTGCAGTTTGGGAGGAGGTTTGATTACTTCCTGGCTATGTACGGCCTTAAACAATTGAACAAACGCTGGTCAAAACAGTTTAGGTTGGTTTTCTACGCGTCTGGGCTGCATAACCGTCTTTTCACATTCACTTCTGTGGTCCGTTACGGATTTTCTCCTCGTTATTACCAGTTGTAGTTGAGCGTTTGGAATGAAACTCACCAACATCGGGACCTCTGGGCCAGAATGTTTTATTAAACCCATGCAGCATCAGCGTGAGCAGACTGAACGCTGAGCGACGTTTGAACTACGCTGGGTCTCCACTCGGCACAGAACTGAAGGGAGTTCATTTCTATTAGAAAATTCGTTTCGAAGCCGACGCACCAAGGGGTTGAGAAACGAGTAGATCAAGACGAGCTGCTCCTCTAAAACGGAGCCACGAGAAGTAAATGCATCTAGTGAACATGGCAAGGGCGGCAGTGGCAAGGAAAAACTCCCTATAGGTTAGAAGGAACAAACCATGGCAGGACCATGACTCAAAAAGGGACCCGACCCTATATATTGATTAACAATATGATTAACCAAAGTTACGTAATTAATAAATGTAGTAACAAAAAGCTCCATGGGAAAACGAATTAATGAAGTAACGTTTAAATAAAATAGAATATACAGGTAAGGAGACATTTGAAGTCTGTGTTATGAAGCGTATAATGAAATAGAGAATAAAACTATAGAGTGTAAGAGTAGAAATGCAATCTTTCGTAATTCTAGTGAGGGCAGAGAAAAAAAGTGCAGCCTGACTGAGCTGTAAAAGCCTAACTACGTGACACACTGTAGATCAGTCAATGTCTGGTGTCAGGCTGCTAAAGAATACCATTTTGTGTGTGTGTGTGTGTGTGTGTGTGTGAGTGTGTGTGAGTGAGAGAGAAAGAGGGAGAGCAAGTGTGTAAGCAAGTACTTCCATCAGAAAGAGAGAGAAGCTGGTGTCTGATTTTGACATGGCTCAAGTCTAGTGTCTGTCTGTCTGTCTGTCTGTCTGTCTGTCTGTCTGTGTGTGTGTGTGTGTGTGTGTGTGTGTGTGTGTGTGTGTGTGGGGAGAGTAAAAGCGAGAGTGATGTGATGTCAATTCTAATGTAGCGCTGTAGTCGGGCGCTTCATCGTTATTGACTGCCTTGTTATTGATGAATTTAATTCCGTCTGCTGTTTGCTTCACGCCTCAACACTAACGCTTTCCAAGGCCGCGTCGCTTTAGTCCCGGTGCCCCTTACGGCCTGCTCTTTCCTTCCGCCGTACAAATCACACAACATTCTGGGTTGGGACGGTCGTGCGTTTTCGGCCGGCGCGTCTTTCATCACCCCGAATTCATCGTAACAAACCGTAGACGGAAAGTCAGCCGGACACGTTACGCTCAGAATCGGCGTTCGAACCGGAGCGAGCCTGCGTGGGCATCGGCGGCTTTCCGTACCGTGTGTGTGGTGTCGGGATAAGAGAGGAAGATGAGGAGGAAGATGACGGACAGGATGAGGTGTTAGTCTTATTTTCTGTTCCCTCAATCTCACACTCTATCCCTTTTTCCTGTCCTTCTTGCCGTTTCTCATGTGCACAACCACACTTAGACCCTACCAGAAATAATTGCTTTTGTCTGAGAGGAGTGCACGCAGGAGGGAGGGAGGGGAGGAGGGAGGGAGGAAGGGCCCGCACAGGCTGCTACCCCTGAGCATGAAGGGGGACATGCGAGGGACAACTGGTCACTTAATCCTTGGGTTATATCCGCTCGCCCCGTAAGCAGTTGGATCCCTGATGCACAATAGTCCCGGTTTATTTACCGAACCTGATATCATGTGATAAGACTCTCTGATTTGGAAGTATGTAGATCGTCCTGTGAAACGCCAGGACGCTTTCTGCCCAAACTTCCGCACTCAACAGTGAGACCGGGCACGGCGAAATGCAGAACTGCCCGCTCCTCCATGGACGCTGCGTTTTATTGAGAGAATCGATCACGATTAGCCGCTGTTACAGCAAACTACGAACGGGACCGACGCTAGCGTAGACGGTGCCCCCTAGAGGGGCTGCTGTTTCCTATTTCGCCTCATTTTCTCCCAATCTAGTCAATTCTCACCCTATCAGTCAGAGAAAAGGCAAGACGAGCGTGCTTCTAAAGCTGTGCAGATCAACACGCTCGATGCAGGACGCACGCTGCCAATTCCATGCACGCTCAGACACCCTAGACGATGCTCCCCTGGCTCCTCCCTACACGACAAGTTCTTTCTCTTGCTTCAAAAAAAAGCTTTTCAAACTCTTTCAGGCCAGCATTGATTGATGTTTCACCAGGGAAGGGTTATTTGGCCAGGTTTGCCCCTTCAGTCCACTTACGAAGAAGTTGAACTGAGAATGTCTAGTTGTCTGTAGTAGATCTGCTCCTGCTGCCCAGGTGTAACCTGACTATTAGAAAGGACTTTGGGAGATCAGCATGCTTGGAGGAGGACACTAACTACCCCATCTGTACACACCTAGACTCCCAAGACCATGCTTTTCTGGTTATGGAACGTCAATGGCTTCTTCATGGCCCGGACTCTGTGGGTGATATGACAAACGTTTCCTGCTGCACCGCTCAGGGCCCGGCGGAGAGAATTTTAAGTCTCTCGAACTCTTCTCAGGCCAGTATTGATTGATTTTCAGCTCAGGACAGGTGATTTGTCAAGGTTTGCTCCCCTCTGCACACACTTCCAATGGGGTTGAGGTGAGAGTTCTGGCTGTGTAAGGTTGTTCTGCTGCTTTTGACGCCTCGTCACCGGGCGATCGTGACCGAATAAACACGCGCTACGTCGACGGACCGACGGGCATCGTCAAAACTGCGAAGTGAAAAAGCAGAAAGAGGGGAATAAGATCAATCGGTGAGACGTAACCCATTTTAACATCAATAATGTCACAGGCGTTAGCAGGTAAATGGTGTAATAACATGCCTTTGTTAGCTAACGCTTTCAGAAAGCTTTCAGTTTTTCCATGCGGGGGGGGTGACGGCCTCCCCTTCCACTCCTGAAACCAAAAATACCCCCTTGTAAATGACTCTCTAATGACATAGGAACAGAAAATTGTAGGCCAAAACAAATTGTAGGCTTTTTGAGAACCCTCCCCATGCTGAGACCCTGCACTCACTTCCACTCTGCCGTTTCTTGCAGAACTTTACGAGAGGCCACCGCCCCCCCCAAACGATGTAACACTCCATAACACCTGACAACGAGTCTATTTCATGCACCTGTTGGGAAAATCAAAAATTACCTCCATTCAGGAACCCTGTAGAGGATTTTAGCTAATCATTAAAGTAAATAGTGAAGGCTTTCCTTTTTTTTTTTTTAAGCCCCAGCAGGCCTGAGCGGAGCGAGCGGAATGAAGCCGGGCGCAATTGATTTCCCCCCATTGACTGCTGTGTTTAGCCTATAGATTTTTCTATTTAAAAATCCATATTGACAATAATCTTCTGTGTAACCGCACGGCGGTGCGTAATGCTCTGACTGATGCCGTGTGATGGATTGGTGTTCGATGGGACGTCACGGTAGCCTGCCTTAACCCCTGACACGTCTCCGGTTCTGCTTGGGACGGCTTATGGATATGCAATAGATTAAAAACTTGATATAAAATAAAATTTAAATTGGGGTGGAGACATTATATAATTGTATATTTAAGGGCTCCACGGGAAAGGGAGGTGATTGTGACCTCTACAGCGGACTGGGACGAGCCTGAACATCCGGCGTTAACAAACGAGTGACTGTCTGCTGACTAGGATGGGTTTCAAAGGTTACGATAAAACATTCTCAGCGTTTACCTCATCACTTTAGGTCAGGAGTCTGAGCCGGCCATGTCAGAGGCTTTGCTTTAATGCGCTGTGCCATGTTTTCATTTAAAATAATGTGACGATTTGCAAGGGAAACGCATTCTGAAAAGGATACACAGTCTTTGGGGCGACATCGAAGGTCCTGCACCAAACTTAACAGTAGGGATTGGGATCTTTTCCCTGGCTACACCACAGACAAGATGACTGGATGGAAATGTTTGTTTCGTTATTTTTATCTGCCTGTTGGCATGTCCCGGGCCTGCGGTAGTGCAGCGGTGCCTAGTCCCCTTTTAGGGGTGCTCAAGAACCCCCAAGTTGTCCCAGCACTCCTAAAAACGAGCCATACGACCCACATATTTTCCGTATTGCTTGCGTGGGAAAAAAAAAAATTCAGAGTACAGTTTTTGCAGAATGTGCATTTGTTTATTATTGAACTCCAAAAATAAGTCAAAGTTGTAATATCAAAGTCAGACCAACGTAAAACGAGGACTACCTGTATATGGCTTAAACATAATATTTTGAGGTTATACACCATTCCCCCATGCCTTGTAAATGGTATGATCCAAGTGATGGCTTTGTGGCTCACAGGTTCAGCATTAAAGCAAGTTTTCTCATATTTGGGTTAAAATGTACAGTTGTTGTTTTGGTTTTTGTCTCATTGAGTGCTCTGCACGGCTGAATCTCTGATCCTGGGGAATCTCTGGGAAGTTGGATATTGATCAGAAGTCCCAGCATCGTCTATATCAGCCCCTGTCGGACCCTTAAACACCCGTGATCCTCGATTTCGTGGATTGTAAGTAGGGATGTAACTGTTGAGTATCCCTGGATGGGACTGTACCACAATTACACAATCCAGTACTAAACGTACTGCTGTTAGTGGTAATAGTTGTACCGTTTCCTATGATTTATCCCAGTTGGGATTCAGGAAAACACGGCCCTGGCACAGGTTTAACCTTCAGCGTAAAACCGGTCCCTAAACACGATCACTGACCAGCTTCCCCTCGTGCCTGCACATGACATCTGACCCGGCTGGAAGGCACGACCGGGACTCGGGTCACCGCAGTGATGTGCAAGCAAAAGCTTAGACTGCTGTCCCACCTGAGTGCCTGTAGTACATTAAAGGTAGTAAAACAAATTGTTCCCAAATCATTTCTGTAATTTTTATGCCAGCCATTTGACAGGTCTACAGTCCCCCTGTAATTAAAGTCATCCAGGGGGTGCTGTTGGGGGGTGGGGGGGATTTAACTTGCCAGGGGCCGCAAAAGCTCCTGTTCAGGGGCCATATGGAAAGAGCGGCAGGGGGCCATGCAGAGACAGAGCAGTACCGACTTTCAGTTTGTCTGGCTCAGTGATGGAGGTCTGAGAGCTGTTTATCATGACTAAATTTTTATTTACTCATTTATTATACAATGATTATAGACTTTAGAAAGTACGCTGCTCTTTCCTTACACAAAACAATTTGATAGCGCAAAGGTACTCGATTAGTTTTACGTTCATCTCAGAAGCAGATGTCCCTGGTTTGATCCTGACCCTGGATCCCAGCCGTGTGGAATTTGCATGTTCTCCCTATGGCCATGTGAGTTTCCTTCATCCCTTGCAAAGACAGGCATTTAGCATTTCTTAAAGTTTCATCACCACCCTTCTAGGTTTCACGTTCTCAAGCAGTTCTTAACCAAATTCCAGTCGTTTCGGCGTCTCTGGTTTTTTCTGTTTGCGTGACGCGGCAATAATTTGACGTTCTAAAACCCACTTGCGTCTCGGGATACCGTTAATAAATTTACATTTACATTTATGGCATTTAGCAGACGCCCTTACCCAGAGCGACTTACAACTCAGTTTGGCCGAGGTGGACCATCAGGTTCAGAATCCAGTACCTTGATCGCTAGGCTACTGCAGTCTCACAAAGACTGAGAAATAACTATATATGACTACCAGTCCTAAGGCAATGGTACTGTATCTAATATAATGGGGGCCAAATACTTTTGCACACTACAGATGGCATTTATATAAATAATACCTCAAACTTTTTTTTTTTTTTGGAAAAACTTTTTTTCAGCTGGTGTCACTGCAAGTAGCAAAACAATTGTACTGGAACAAACATTAACAATTAGCTGATAATGTGAAACGGAAATTAGTATTACAAGGGTGTTACAACAACACTGTTGGAACACATCCAAAGATCAATTTTCTGTTTCCATCTTCCTTATGGTCTTTTTGTCGTCTGTGGTTCGATCTCAAACTTACTGTATGTGCAAGTGGAACTGAAAATAATTAAATTCAATAACTTAAATAGCAGGTCCTGGATTCAATCCCAGGCAGAGCTTGGTTCATTGTGTAGGTTTTTTTGTGTTAACTGGCTCAATAATTTTTATTTTTGTGTGTTTTTTATGGCTTTATACGGGTTTGCTTATTACAAATCATAAGGCTTGATTCTTATGAAGCCTTTGCCTGGCTGCAATGTAGCTAGGTTATTACCTTTGCCACAAAGAGTTTTAATTTAGCTCCATATGTCCAGGTAAACATGACTGTACAACGGGTTGTGCTGAAGACTAACTCTAAATATGCCAATTCCATAGGTAACCACTTCTAACGTAATAGAACTATAATATCTTATTTTAATTTCAGTGTGTATTCTGAAAACCTGCTGTTTTCAACACGTGCAACAGAACACTGCCCACACACAGTGATTAATAGATAGTGCATACCTTCTTAGCTGGGAAATCTCTTTCTGCATTCTGCACATAATCTTCTAACTCAACACGTGGTATTTACACCAAAAGTACACGTGCTGTCCACCTGCGATCTAAACCAGGGCATATCCCGGTGCTTCAAAGGTTACAAACCCTTTAGAATTTCCTATTTTCTGCTCACAAGTTATACAAGTGAACCGATTTAAAAAAGAAGACAAAAATATTATACTTGGTCTTGGAGATATTTTAACCAATTCTTTAATGGAAAACAACTTCAACTCTGGGATAGTTTTGGGTTTCCACATATGAACTGCTTACTTCAGGTTCTTCTACAAACTTTATATTTGATTACTGTCAGGACTTTGACTTGGCCATTTCAAAACAGTAATTTATTTGTTTATTCTTCCTTAACCATTCTTTAGTAAAACAACTTGTGGCTTGACATTTTTAAATATTTTTTTGGAATGTAGGAGGACACCAAAGTCACAGGGTGAACCTTTAAATTCTACCCAGACAGCAACTGGGCCAGGACTCTAACCCAGGAGTTGTGAGATGACAGCACAAACCACTGCACCACGGTATCACACTTTGTCTGTTTTACAATTTAGTGTAACTAAATTCTTTCTAAATGATACCCCTTTAGGCTTTTATTTCTGGCAATAACTCCGTGTACTGTAGATTCATAAGAAAAATAGGTCAGGGACACATACCTTTTCTAAATATGTCAAGGTTAAACTGGGACAAATCTCATTAACAAAACATTTTGGGCAAGAATGATGGTTTATATATAGTTAATATAGTTATATATAGTTTCCTTCCTACATCTATTCCAACATTTCAGGACCGCAACACATTCCAAAAAAATTAAGCATTTAGCACTTTGTAATATTTTCATTCCTTTTCACAACACTTAAGAGACAGATGATACCAAGAAACTAAGTTTTTCAGGTTTTATTGTGTCCCTTTCTTCCATCTTAAGATGTACAATAGTACGGGTTGTTGTTGTTGTTTCAAAATTCTCTACACTTTTACCCTTAGGGAGAGGTTAGGACTGCAGACAGGCCTTTTCTTCCATATCCATGTATTTGTAATGTGTGCAGCATGTGGTTTTGCATTGCCTTGTTTGACAAATGCATGGGATGGAAAAGATGACATCTTGAAAGCACATTTAGATTTTGCTAATATAATTCAGAATGCATTGTTGAATTAATGATGGTAAGCTGCCCTGACTCCACATGCCAAAAACAGGTTCTGCATTCTGTAATGCAGTGCTGTCCTGTCTGCAGCCATAAGGCTTCTCATTTAAACCAAAAACTCTACAGCACATTTTCCAGTAGCCTTCTGGCTTGTGCACATAATCTCTAACAAGCTGCAGATGGGCAGCAATGTCCTTTTGGAGAGCGGCGACTCCTTGCAATGCTACCTTGCACATCATTGTTGTTCAGTGTTCTCCTGATGGTGGACTGGTTGAAGTTACCCTGGATTAATTTGTGAGCTCTCAGACTATTGCACACCTTGCTATTGATCAATTTTTCCAAACTTTTAGAAACCTAAAAGACCTATTCCAGTCTGATAAGCATCAGCAACCCTTTCTCTGAAGTCCTCAAACATCTCCCACCTTTGTACCATTACACTTCCACAAACACAAAATGACAATATCACAGTTGGGCCTTTTGGAGCTGCTTCAGAGCATATATTCCACAAGGTGTTAGACATATTTCTCTAAGATTTCGATCCATATTGACATGATAGCATTACATATTTGCTGCAGATTTGTCTTTGGTCTGGTAGCACAGGGCACAAGTTTGGAATCAACCCTTGACACAGAGTATTACACACACACACACACACACAAACACACACACTTGCTCACTCACAATGGGACAGTTTTAGACATGCCGTTTGACATAACACATTTCTTTGGAATGTGGGAGGACACCAAATGAAACTTGTAGGAAATCCATGCAGTCACAGAGTGAACATGTAGATTCCACACAGGCAGCAACTGGGTCAGGACTCCAGCCTAGGTCTCTGGACCTTACTGCACTTTGTCTGTTTTGAGGATAATTGTAGTGTAATTAAATTATTTATAAATTATACCCTTTAGGCTTTTATACCTGTCAATAACTCCATGTACTGTAGAAAAATGAGAAAAATAGGTCACACATAACACATACCTTTTCTAAATATGTCAAGGTTAAACTGGGACAAATGTCTTTAACATGAATGTTGGGCAAGAATGACAGTGCCTTTAACTAATAACAGGTTCATAATGGTTGTCATTATGAACCTGTTATTAGTTAAAGGCACTGTCATTCTTGCCCAACATTCTGTCACAAACAGCACAAGATGCATTCCTGATTGTGTTCATAATTGCACTGACCTACAAAGCAAAAAAAATGAGTTCCGAGTTCTTAGAAATGTTCTATTTTGGGTAATGTGTTCAGATTTCAGCTCTTAGTCTCAGTTATTACTAACTACACACACACACACACACACACACACACACATATCCATATACATTTATATATATATATATATATATCAGGAAAAGCTCGATGAATGTGTTGATAAATAAACCTAGGGAGGATCAAGACTCAAAAGAAGAGTTATCCTCCTTGAGCAGCCTAGGTGATGTGTTTTGAGACTGAAATTCCCTAAATTATACACTAAATATTATATAATGAAATATCCCCTATTTTTGTAAGCAGTATATATACAGTACTTCCTGCCAAGAATAAGCACCCAGATGTCCTGGAATTGTCAGATTGCTGTGTTGTATGCAATTAAGTCTCAGGGAGACATGTAAATGATTACAGGTGTGTTCTGATTAGACACTGAGTTTTGCTAGCGTGTAAAAGTACTTCCTCCGCTTCCACAAAAAAAAAGGCTCTTAAAGGCTACTTTTGGTTAGTGTACCTATTGGTAAGAGATTCAGTTCAAAGACTTCGAGAAGCAGGATGGTAATTTCTATTAATTGTTCACCTTGTAGACCATTCTGACGTGGCTGTTGAAGACTGGCTATGTAAACGGTAGCCTAGTGGTTAAGGTACTGAACTCTGGACCACTCCAGGTTATTGCCACATTATATATACATGTTTTAGGTTAAGTGTTGTCTCCAAAGAGTAACCATGTGTGCGTGTGTTTGTGGAGTACCCTGCGATGGATTTTTCCTTGGCCTAGTGTTGGTTTCTTGGATTAAAACCGGTATAAAAATGAACGAATGACTGAGTTACCTAATTACTGATTTATTAATTCCTTAAACCAGTCAGTTAAAGTAATGTTCGATTCTGAAACCACACCTTGTTAACCAACTACTTGCTATACACCTCTTAATAGCCCATATATTGGTACAGAAAATGCCTGTTTGTCAATAGAAATCAGTATACTAAAACAGCCTGGTAAGTAAAACAGTTTACTTCAAATATGTATATACACAAAGTTTAGGATGGAAAACAATGTTGTAAAGAGTCATTTTTTAACATACAGTTGAATTGTTTTGAAAGAGTAGGGCTTAGTGCCTCTGAATTCATAACCACACGTGTTTCATCCAAACCATGTTGGATTGCATTTATTAATAATGTTGCAGTGACTAAAGCTCACATAAATTCTCCTGTCCTGTAATATACCCACGTATTAAGAAAGCCCAGTGAATCCTGTAGCTGTAAGTCCTATTTGTGATCCATTTAGAATCCATTTAATATAAGATTAGCTGCAGAGCTCCAGAAAATGGCTAGAATCCAAATGGTTAAGCAGTAAATACAAAAAGAAGATGAAACAAATATAATACAGTTCTTTCTTCAAATGAATTTCTTACTTAATTACATTTTAAATCATGAACCCTGTCAGACAATGCCAAGGGACAGATTTTGTCATGCCAACTTGCTATTGTAGCTAGCCTCCTCGTGCATGTCAGATTGCATGTGAACGTGAGGCCATGCGTGGGGGTGGTATTTTGTGTATATTTGTTAATCCGTCACGCCTCTGTAGTATCACGCCTAACTTCCAAGGATTTACTTGTATACATATTATTGTAGTTTTAGATCAGACATGAGTTATAGGCTATAGACTGCTCCCACCAGCTATGCTGTCAGAAGCTGCCATTGTTAAATATTCACAACGTTTGTTGTCATTTATTCATGCCTGTACACAGTTTGTAAAACCGATTTTTTAAATAACCTTCAAAAAAGAAAAACTTGGTAATTTATGGAACATGTATATAAAAACACACTTTTTAGATTTACTTTGCCTTTTTTCTCTATCAGGGACAGGACAGGACTGCAGGCAGACGTCTTCTTCTGTAGCCATGTCTTTGTAATGTGTGCAGCATGTGGTTTTGCATTGCCTTGACTAATTCATGGACAATTCTAGAAAAGATGATATCTTGAAGGCAGCATACTATTTGCTGCTCTAAAACTGTACTTTTCTTGTACTTTTCTGCATTAATGCTACCATCACAGTAAATCAGTTTTACCAAGTGCACCGCACAGCCCCATACCATGACAGACCTGGCTTTTGGACTGATAACAGTCTGGATGGTCCTTTTCATAACATATATTTTTTATCAAAAAGATCTGCAATACAGATCAATTTGTCCACAATATACGTTTTCACTGTCATGCTGATGGTGATGGTCCTTCCTAGATGCCTCAGAGCCCAGAGAAGTTGACATCACTTCTGGAGAAGGGTAACACAAAGCTTCTTTTTGCACAGTAAAGTTTTAAGTAGTGTTTGTAGTAACTCCATATTGTAGTAATTGACAAAAGTTTGCCAAATAAGTCTCTTGGACATGTGATTTTGTCAGCTATTGTTGAATGGTGTTTCTTGATGCAGTGCTTTGTGAGGCATTAAAGAGCACTAGCATTCAGCTAAAGGCACAGCAGTGCTGCTGGAGCTTTTAAACACCATATTTACTGTGCACTCTATTAGACACACATAATATATTTAAATATGTAAAGTCAGAGGCAGTTGTTCATCTGTCATCCTCTATTTCATCATAGCTCACAGGATGCTGCCTACAGGATGCTGGTGGCTGGATATTTATAGCTGGTGAACTATTTTAGTCCAGCAGTGACACTGAAGCAGTGACACCAACAGCACTGCTGCCTGATCCACTTACTCCAGCACAGTACTCACTAGCAAACCACCACCAGATCAGTGTCACTGCAGTGCTGAGAATGATCCACCACCCAAACAGTACCTGATCTGTGGTGATCTTGTGGGAGTACTGACAATTAGAGAACAAACTAAACATGTTACATATCGTATAACATGGTGCACTGAACGTCACACACGTAGTAGCTGGAAGGAATCACAGTTGCCATAGCAGGCAGTGTGGTACTGTGACGCCAGTGTGGTAAACCAGTTGTGCCACTGACGTTTTTGGTGGTGTATGGTTAGGTGTGTGTGTGTGTTCTTTGTGTGTGTGTGTGCGTAATCCTGAGCGATAACTGCACGAGGAAGAGTACAGCTTTTATGATTACCTTTCAGAAGCAGACTGTGCAAATGTTTAAAACTTGATTTGAAACTCAAAGGACCAGTGCTTCCTGCTACCTTAACCCTGTAACATAGGCCATTTCCTTATCTGGTGTATTTTTGGATATTTGAATGAGTAAGGCAGATCAGCTCATGCAAACCCATGCTGGTAACATGTGAAAAATAAATGAATCCATTTGCTTCCTTCTCAAAATTTAGAGCTGTGAAATTTGAATAAAGCAAGCATTTTAGGGGTCTGATCATAAGAATAGATGACTAATTTCAAAAGCAATTTCCAGAGAAGTAGGGACACAATAAAAACAAGAATCTGATATTTTTATTTCTCTAAAACCCTTTAATTCAAGTTTGGTTCCTCAGTTTTATAGAACATTTTGTCAGATGTTTATATTGTATAATTAAGTACAATTACAATTCCAGTTAAAGCCAAGTCTTAATATACAGACAGCAGTGCTTTCCCGCTGTCATCCAAAAAGGCTCTTAGAGGCTACTTTTTAATAGTGTACCTCTTGGTGAGTACCTCTTGACTTAAAATACATTTTGTCTGGTTTCTGAGACATGAGGTCATTTTGCACACCATCTAGGAGGTGTGGAGCAGTGGTTCTGTGAGACATGAGAACATGGCAAACAGGCTCCAGACAGCCCAGAAACACCACCAGTAGACAGGATTGTTTGAGCCGCCAGAAGCATGAGCAGCTCTCATAGTTGCAACACACAGGTTGCACCTTCACTACACACCCCTGATTCTGCCCAGTCCCTTTCTAGGCATTTAGCGAAAGATAATTTGTTGTCTTGCCATTTACAACCAGCTACATTCTCCTTTGTTTGCATTGGTGTCATGAATGAGACTCCTTGACTAAAACCGTATCGTCTTTAGCAACAAATCCAGGATCTGTTTGTTATCTCATGACAGCTGGGTTTGTGTATAGATGCCTCATGGTGAGCTGGTCAGCATGTCTTTGCTGTGGGGCCATCACATAGGACAGTTGATAATTCCTATTAGTAATTTGAGGGACACCAACATCATCTATTGAACGAACACTGTATATCGAAAAATGCTGCAAAAGAACTGACTTACAACTAATACAAACATACAAGTATTATTTAGGGTTAAGAACTTTGGGGTCCTAAAAGTCCAAATATTGCCAGCTTCACAGTGCTGAAACTTGAACCCTCAGTCTTCCAGTCAATAGTACAGTACATCAACTTCTGAACCTCCACTTCCCAGTTATCTGAAAAAAGATTTGTGCAGCATGCAGTGTTTCTCTGTCCCCAAAAATCCTTGTGTTTCTTGTGAATACATTTGTGTAAACGTACACCGTAAGACATAATATGAAGAAAAATCTCCCCAAATACTTTTGACACCCAGATGTTGTAAAATGAGAGGAAAAAAATCTCCACATGGGGAATTCTCAAAAAAATCAATTTTTCCCTAATGTCAACAAATACTGCATATACTTTATACCCCACACAAAATTATTATCTCCAAATATGGGCATTATGCAAAAGTCTCAGGGCACCATTTGTTTATAAATCAATGTAAATCCTGCCAGAAATATATATTTGTAACTTCTTATCAAAATCAGATATTAATTTCACACACACACACACACACACACACACACACACACACACACACACACACACACACAGAAAAAATCTCCC
>JAUZSU010146211.1:0-15020 GCA_034780255.1 Parotocinclus maculicauda | reverse complement strand
AGTGTGTAAGTGTGCATGTGAGTGCATGCTCCCCATGATGAATTGGCATCCGTTCTACAGTTGTTTTTGCCTTGCATTGACGGCTGGGCACCAGCTTTAGCGTGACACTGTTTAAGGATTAAGAAAATAATGAATAAATAAAAGAACAAAATTATATTACTATGGTTGGTGCTCTGAAAACAAAATGGGATTTATTAATACTTGGACAACTGTTAAGGGTAACCCTGGCATTAGAACGATATCCATCCCACTCTGAAAAGTGCTACTCTAATCCCCTGCAATATTGCAGATAGTCTTATGTGGCAGGGGTAGTTAGAGACTGACTATCCAGAGCCGGGGACAGGCAGCAGACAATTAGACTTAATGAACTGTCTGCACGTAGCCATAAATCACCCAGAACTCATGCTATTAATACTTTGTCAGTTTTCCGCATCTGTCCTGAACCTAAATGCACTTAAAAAGTCTGTTTTAATAAACTCATTAGGTAAAACACAGATAGCTCTTGAATATATAACTATATTTATAAATCACCTACAAGCAAAGCAGCGATCATAAATTAACTGATCACCGATAAATACTTTGTTTTACCAAACCCTGGATTAGGCTGGATGAAAATGTATCCTTAAATGAAGGGATTAGGCTGGATTAATATTTAGCATTAAATGAAGAGATTAGGCTGGATGAATATTCAGCCTTGAATGAAACCTCCCCTGCTGGGTACAGTGATGTTCAATGCCATAATTATTGAGAAGGGTTTTTATAAGTGTTAGTACTAATACCCATTACAAGGCAAATGCGTTTGAAATACTGATTCTAAATGTGACTGTTCCATTGTTATGCAAGTCTAACCCATACTGTTTTTAGCTCATCACTATTTACTGTCCTCATGGTTCCTACTCAGAATTACATCAGGAATTCTCTAACTTTCTTTCCTGCTTAGTTAATTCAACAGATAATTGTAGGTGATTTTAACATTCACTTTAAAAACAAGCAGGATCAACTTTAATATTGCTTTTGAGTACTGTTTTGGGACCGACCCACCACTATAATCATACTTTAGATATAATATTAACATTTGGTATCGATATAGATACACTAGATGCTTTATGATCACTATCTCTTAATTTTTTGGCTGCATGTACCAAATAAAATTTGCCTACTCTTTCGTTATCACACCAAGTGCTATACTACTTTTGATACTCCAGCTGTGTTTATTAAAACCCTTCCATATTTAACATTTAATACACCTACAGAGCTTTATCATCTTGAGCGTGTAGCCAACCAATTCGAATGCATATTTTGCTCAATGCTGGATATGGTTTCTCCTGCTAGAGTCAAATGTATTAGGCAAAAAAGTCTAGCCCCTTGGTCTAATGACACCTCACACCTTAAAGCAAACAGCTCAGAGTTCAGAACGCAAGAACTGATGCAGCCCAAAACCATCACATTTGTCACCATCTTTAGAAGTGGTTTTCTTCTGGGACGTCAATCATGCAGACCAGTTTAATACAGTGTGTGGCATATGGTTTGAGCATTGACAGTCTGACCCCATATCCATTTAGCCTCTGCAGCAATGCTGGCGGAACGTCTACGTCTTTTTTGAAAAGCCAATGTCTGGATATGATGCTGAGCATGTGCACTCAACTTTTTTGGTCAACCATGGTGAGGCCTGTTCTGAGTGGCACCTATTATGTTAAAACATTGTATGGCTTTGGACACCATGTTGCAGCCTACTTTTATGGTGTTGGCATATTCAGACCTAGGCCATCTTTATATAGAGCACAAATTCTTTTTTTAGTCCATGCTATATGGACTATAACCCTTATGGATTATGATGAATAAAAAATACCTATGCTGCTCAGTAGCTAGAGCATGTAGCACTCTCTAGCCCTTCAACACATAAACTGCCCATTATCAGAGCCCAAAATCTCATATTTTGCATAATTAGTTCTGTGCACCTGCTGCTATTGCACTGCACTTCAGTTCATGTGTTTTTGTGTATGGGCAAGTAACTTGGCTTTGTGTCTTCTCTGGGCCATGCCTTTTTAGTTGCAAGTTATTCATGAAGACAACTGTCTGTTTATGCTTGTACAAATGAGCTTGGACTGCATATATTTTATATTGCTGATATACTCATTCTTGCCCTGATGCACAGTTTTAAGGTTTAACCACTACAATCTATGACGTTACCATTTTTTGTTATTGATATCTCTGGCCCAGTTTTATTGCCTGTACACAGCTACTTCTGCTTCACTTAATCAGTTTAGTGCAATCTACATGTAAATTGGTAGCACTTGGTTTTTGTATTTAGTTTTTGGTTGCACTGTGCTGTCCTAAATTTTGGATCTGGAAAGTGTAATGTTACCTCTGTAACAACAAAAGAGGACTAATGCAGAGACTTAAAATATCCCCAAGTTTTATAACCCTGTTCTGTGTTTGCACAGTAATGTATGAGTGGAGGCACTTGACTGGCGTTTGCAGTAGTATTGGCTTTAGGCACATGCATGCACGGGTTGCTGTTAATTTAATTTTAGGCAAAGTTTGATTGCACTGACTAAAGTGGAACTGCTTTAGGCCTGTCTCTTGTTCGCCCAGTCTCTTTAGAGTCTCTACTTATCGGCGGGCTCTTACTTGCCCTTATTCGTTTAGTCTCACTCTTGCACTGTGTGTGCAGAACTGTTTTAATTAGGGAGGTATTACATTGCCAATCATCACACTCTTTTGAAGTACTCACTTTTTTCTGACAGTCTGAAATCGAAATTCATAAAAAATAATTATATATTTATCTATTTTTGCCTTAGAACTTTCAAGTAACAAGTAAAAGCACACCAGCGCTAAAATATATTTAAAACTAAATTTGTATAGCAGGATTGGAAAAGTGTTAAACACCCTGATTTATGTTTCTGTTAGGTTATGTCCATTTCAGCGTTGCACACTCATTGAAAGGGGATATTTGCACATTGTTTCTTGTAGATTTGTTTAAGTTAATCAGATTTCATGGTGAGTGGCAACAGACTATTGTCTTCAAGTCTATCTACATATTTAAGTGAAGGCTCTGATTTGGATACTCAAAAAATGCCACTTTCTTTACCTAAGATAAATTGGTAAAATAGATAAATTTTCAGGGTGGTTATCATGCTGTACGGTAAATCTTCAGCTATCTATAGTAGAGGGATACAGGTTTTCCCCACAATTTTGCATGAACTCTGCAGAATCCATTTTACCTCAAAACCTAACAAACTGGCTAATGCCCACTAAAGATCTACCATAAACACAGTGATGATAAACACTATCATTCTTTACAGTAGATATGGTGAATTTATATTCGTATGTGTGCTTTTTTAAATTTTCTTCAAGCATTGGATTTATGTCCAAAAATTTAATCTTATTTTCATGTGGACACACAACCTTTTGCCAAATCATATTAACTAAGGCAAATTATTGACAGTGCCATACACTTTTCAAATATTAATAATGTTCTGAATGGTATTCCAGTGAAACAACAAAGCATCGGATATCTTTATGCATCATACCTCAGAACTCTGGAAAACATCTTTCTCACTAATCTTTGTCTTCCTTGAATTCCTTTGTGTTACAATCTTGTGTTACCTAAGAGGGGCTAATCACTTATTCAAACCAAGCATTTTTCTAATTATAATGTAATAATTTATGATTTTCAAGTGGAAATATACCTGAGAAAATATGTATTTACATTTCAAGGTTTTATTGTGACAAAAGTTAACAGGGTCAAACGTCACAGGACACAACGCATGTTGCATCATGGAATTTTTGCAAAGGTTGCCAAAACCGTTTTCCGTTGGTAGTGGTATTTGGACAACCATTATGTGGCTTGTTGTCCACAGTCCTGGTTTTTCTGAATTTGGGTATGAGGAAAGCAACAGTGCCATGTGAAATTGATCATCTTTCTGGGTGTTTGAAAAGTTTGAAATCTGAAGCTATGATATGGCAGCTCCGTTCCCCCAGACATCAGAATCGTCAATTGCATCTTTAGTTACCTGTGACAAACTACAAATGTTTTGAAATATCTGTGTTGGTAACTTTTGAACAACAAGAGATATTGCAAATCAATATAGTCAATTATATTCTTCTATGATATGCTCTATGACCACCTTCCCATTGGAAACACTTGCACTTGATCTAATGTGGCGGCTTTCAAGATGGCAGGCATGTTCCAGAATTGGCCTAAAAGATAGGCCGCCTCACTCATTACTTGCTGCGGTACTGTTTACTGCTTACAAAAAATAGGGCACATTTCATTATGGGATATTTCATTTTTCTCTTGCTGTATACATGATAGTTTGTATAATCAGGTACAAAATTTCTGGTTCCTTAGTTAATAGTTAGTTTTTAAAAATACCTTAGTGTAATTTAATACTATGCTAAATCTATCATATTGTTTTCTATGTACACTATACTAATGCATACAGTGTCACAATATATCGGCACCCCTGCATTTAGTATTTTGCACAACCAGTCTTGCTAACATAGCTAAAACAATGTTAGAGAGTATCCTGCTTGAGATTGGTGTGTAAACAGCCTTTGATAGCACTACACAATACAGAATTTTCCCATATCATGTAGAGAACTACACATTCTCCTGTGGCCCCTATATGGTACAATCTTCTGCATTACAACAAAGGTTCTGGAAGATTATTATTTTTTTTAATATATTTTTTGTCTTTCTAACCATGTTAAAAGCAAATATTCTCTACAGACAGTACTGATTTATTTGTGTTATCTCAAAACCCTTATATAGTTTACCTTTATCTGGTAATAAAGGACCTTTATCTGGTAATATGAACATTATAAAGGAACTTTTGTCTATATTTAAACTGAAATTAAATAAGGTGTGGTGTATCCTGGGGAGATGAGTAGGCCATTAAAAAATGCTGGGTTACTATTTAATAGGTATCACTGTATTATTTCTATTGATTTTTCATATTTAAAATGTTTGTTAAATTTAAATAAGAGTGTATAAACCTGATACATTTTTTCACACCAACAACTAATATGTAAATACTTTTGAGAGGAATTTAGTAGTCAGGCACATTCTTGTTTGTGGCATGTTCTTGTGTATGAATGGTAAATGATAAATGATAAATGATAAAATTAAGTTTTATTTTTTTCCACATTTTATGTTTGTCTAGTAATGTATCAGTGGTTTATATACACAGTCCCACTGCTTCATGTGCATACAGTACAAAACCTCTGAATACATGGTATTTATAACAGTAATAAACCACATTTAAAAGTGAAATCATTAGGTGGTTTTAAACATAAAATATAAATTAAATATATTTCTTTATACCAAAGTATAAAGTTTGTCATATTGCTTGTCATGTGGCGCTGCCTCTTTACTTGAACCTGTACTAAAATAATAGGCTATTTCTTTTTTAAATCAAGGCTGCTATAGCAAGACAGTATTGTTAAGCCTTCTCTCATAAAGGTACTTTTCAGTACCTAGACCACGAGTGAACTTGATGCATTATGAGCCTTATATTACTATAAGTATGTTGATAATATTGCATCATGTGAGCATATGCGATAAAAATTTAAAATCCCCAATTCTCACTTCAAATAATTGCAGCAACGAGTGAAAAGATTTGCAGCTTAGTTTCTTCACACTCAGATCACTTTCCATTATTATCACCCAGATGTCTTGAGTCTGTTTAAGAGCTCATTTCCTACCCTTAAGAGGCTATGGGCAAAATCTACACTTCAGTCAAGTCAATTTAGAATCCCTGACCCGTTTAAAGAGCAGATGGGGGGAAAAATAGATTCAAATCTTTCTGCGGTAATATGGCAATCTACAATAAAAAATATGCACTCATCTTCAAGACTGAACACTGTTTTAATGCAAGACTGGACAAATTTACACAAACTATATCTCTCAACGGTGATCCTTGTGGAACATCACCAGCCACATTATCATACATGTTTTGACTTTGCCCAAAACTGACAGATGTTTTTGGCAATCTATATTTAAATTACTTTCAGACCTGGTAGAAATATCCGTAATATGTATTGCTATTATTACACCATTTTGCATGCCGGAACTCTTTCGCAAGCAATGTGGCAAAAACATGATGTTAAAGTTTTTGCTATAGTCCTGACTAGGACACTATATTATATATTTGGTGCAAGTTTGACATGGTAGTAGATAGGAAAAAAATGAGAGCAGCAAGGAAAAAAACTTCTTAATTTTTTATAAGGAAGAAAGCTTGGGAGGGCCAAAATTCAGATCACAGTTAGAGCTGTAGAGAAATTTCACTGCAATCTGACAAGTGAAACCTGAACAACATATATCGCTCCTCCCATTTCTAGCATGGTGTAGTACAAGCACATATCTCATTCTTTCTCTTAGCTCGCTCACTGTCTATCACCTAATTCACTTGTTCAATTACATCGATGTCCTTCTCACACTGCAGGACTGCAGAACATTGAGTTTAAAAGCACTGGAGGGCCTTCGACTCACATTGTCAGATCTCACATTGTTAGATCATCTGTACAATACTACCAAGCTCCGGATTTAAAAAATCTGCCAGGAAGGGCAAATCAGGTTGAAAGTCATGTGATGTAAGCTGATCTTAAATGGCTATGTAATGTTGTGAAAATAATTGTTAGTTTACCTTTTTAGCCCAGATAATTTTTTAAGAACCTTATAGATTATTGCATAATAAAACCCATTTGTATTTTTTATCCAAAGTGTGTTCTGTCTGTTTTACTATACTTGTTTGTTTTTTAGTTTTTCCTCCTATGGTTTCCTCAAATATGAAATCCCATTCTCTAGACAATGCAAAGCTGTATGAGCAGTGTGGCACTGAAGTTGTTGATGATATGTCTGAGGGTGTGGTGAGGCAGCCAAATGCAGATGTTTTTCAAAGTGGACAGTTCAGCAACCAGTAATTTTTAGCTTGGCTTAGTCATAAATAGGGTTGTGTGAGTAATGCTAAAATATGTTAAAATACCAGTTACCACTAATAGTTCTTTTTTTCTCCTATTACTTATAGACAACATACTGGACCGAAAATTAGGCTGGGGTAGGAGAAGCCACATTGGCGTTAATGCCTGAAAAATAGTATGACCGTTTATTGTCTCTTTACTTGCTTTATGATGTTAGCCACAAGCAACAGTGACAGGACATACTCTATCACTTCACGCCTCCATGCCAAGTTTATGATTATGGTACTCAATAGAGACATTCAATCGTGTAAGAGCACTACAGGTGCTCCTTCCAGTCACTATTTTATCTTAAGAATGGAGGTACAGCTTTAACAAAAGCAGTGTTTTCTATCATAGATCCTGTGAAAACAGAGGAAAGTCTGATATGGCATTCTATATATACAACGTAAATGCAGTGTACTGTAGGTCTATCTCGCTACTGTTTTCTCAGAACAGAAATGTGACTTTTTCAACTTCAGGCTCGTTTTTATTTAAAAGTGGCATAGTCTGAAATAAGCACATAAAAACATTGGCTCGTCAACAGAATCTCACTGAGTTACGCGTCTAGCAAGCTCTGTGGAGAATACAAATAATGCATCTGATTATATCTATTTAAAGGTATGGCAACTGTTTGTGCTGTGTTTTTGATAGCTTTGTTTGTAGCTGGTTAAATATACTGCAGACGTAAGTAAACCAAAGCCTGACTGACAGTATCAGAAGGAAGATGAGTAATGTGCGTAGCTCTTATATGGCCAAAAAGCATTATGGTGTATTTAAACATAGCTTAGTCACATGCTTGCGCGAAATAATGTCATAGGTTTTCATTAGAAAAATAAGAATAGAATAACTTTCAGCTGAAATGCATGCTGGTGTGTTCCACAGAGCAGGGGTGGTATAGGATTTACTGCCAAGAGTAGAAAACCTAATTTATATGTTGCCCATACATCAGTGTTAATTTAAGGAATTTTCTTCTGCCATATAATGTCGCTAAGTAATGGTCGACGGCAATGATCATCAAACATAGTTCGTAGTTTCCACTTCTGTACATAATTTTAGAAACGACCTGTTCGTAAAATGTAAAATTTTAACACTAAATATTTATCAACTGTGAGAGAGACGGGGAGAGAGAGAGAGAGAGACGGGGGGAGAGAGAGACAGAGAGAGACAGAGAGAGACAGAGAGAGACAGAGAGAGACAGAGAGAGACAGAGAGAGACAGAGAGAGAGAGACTGACTGACTTGACTTGACTTGACTTGACTTTACTGTGGACACAGGTTTTCTAAACCTGGAAAACCTTTCAACTATATTAACATGGCCCATGCACTGAACTTCTTAAACATAAGGTAAATGTGTTGATAGCCAGTTCGAGTAGCAGATTTTGAAATTTGTATCATACAGGTAACACTGAACATTGTTTGGGCTAAGAAGTGATCCAGCAAAGGAAAATTTGTGAGGATGTGCCAGAGATGTTGTTTGCTATACTCACTCTTTAAAACAATAGTGTAAAGCTATGTTCTGTGTCAGACCTATAGTTGCCACCGTACATCACTGAAGACATGATCTCATAAATGGTTATATACTGATCTTACAAAATGGCATATTTTTAGCATTGCTTTGGAGGAGTCATTCAACATGCAACAAAAGGCACAGTTGGCAACAGTTTCACATTCTATGTTAAAAGGCTTCACAATTAAGGCAGTGCTGCTTTACATGAAAGATGGAACCTGTGGCATCAACATGAGAGACACTTGGCACTATTGTGAAGGTAAATGTGCAATCATGAAAGCTAGTTTATATAGCCACAGAAGGTGCACCAGTTGTTTTGAACTGCAAATGTCCTCGTATGGTCTTGCAATGGTAATGACTGTTTCTCAGATTTTTGTACATTTTACTGAATGAGCACCTAATGACTAATAAGCTAAAATTTTTAAGATTTTTAAACTAAAATCTTTTGGGGTGGAAAAAATGAAATCTAAGCTCTGGTCTCTGCTGGGCCAAAACTATTGGTCTTTTTGTGGTGAAGCAATTGTAGTGGTATGTGTTGTCGTGCTGAAAGGTGAAAGACCTCTTTATCATGAGCTAATAAGCAGAAGCCTAAAAGTTTTGTGCCAAAATGGGCAGATATTTGGAAATCTATCTGAAGAAAGACAGGAACAATTAATACTTCTACCATCACCGTGCTTTACTCTGGAGTAACTTTTGGAATTAAGCCCAAAAGTTCAACCTTTGTCCTATCAGGCCATAACATATTACCCACATCCCACATGCTTTTGGCAGGTCTGATGTATGTTTTTTTGTAAAAATTGACTTTGACGTTATTATATATAATACTAATTTAGGTTATATAATACAGTTTGTTTTTAAATGAAATTTCAAATTATTAGTCACATTAAATGTGGAAATCAATAAAAAATTATTTAGATTTTTCTAACATGTTAACAGGGTTGTGTAGATTTTTTATATCCACTGTATAATTTGTTATGCCCTTTAACGATAGGTTCTACCTCTGAAATCGCTTAAAATAAGCACTGTGACAACAAAATGGAAATCTTTTTTGGTATAGTTCCTTATATCTCTTACAAACTCTGTGTAACTTTGTGCAGGAGTTCAGTCAATCTGAGATAAGCAGCCGTTTGTTCAGGTTTGCAGCACAGCTTATTATACAGCAGTGGAAGTTTCTGCTCTGCGAGTACACCTGTTTCTCAGATTCAGATAATGTTTGTCTTATCACCCAGCCCTAACATATTTTCATTTGAATATTCATTGTGTACCAAATTATTTTCTGTTAGTTGTTCTCTTATTCTCTATTTACACTTTTAGTCTCTACATGTGTACCAAGTGTGCAAATGCAGCATGCACAATTCAACTGCCACTTAAGATTACAGATCAGTTCATGTGCCTCTTATTCTACAATTCAATAAAAAAATCACAAACATGTATTTGCATTTCCCAGCTGCAAAAAGGAACCATCCATCCTTTGAGTACCACTGTTTGTGTATTAATGTCGTTCTTAATCAGTCATCGGATGTTTAGACCAGTCGAGATACAGTGCGTTATCTTGGTTTTCTTCAAATTTAAATACTGTCTTCCAAATACAATGCAGCACCTCCTGTCTTATTGTGGCACAATGACATGGTAGGTAGCACTGTTTCACAGCCATAATGTCCTGGGTCCGAACCCAGGTGGAGCAGTTCCCTAGGTCTGTGTGGGTTTACTCTGAGTACTCCAGTTTCCTCCCACAGTACACAGACATATGTATTAGGTTAAGTGGTGAGTGTGAGTGTATGTGCCCTACAATGGATTTTAGGATATGCCACCTTTGTGAGTAGTATTCGGAACAAGAGAAAATACTGTAGTGATCCAGTGCAAAACATTTCTTTCACTAGGTACTTCTATTAAAATAGCCTGTGCAAACGGTTAACTAGAGTTGTTAAGTGGAAAATATTTGTCTGCCTTTAACAATTTGTTGAATTACTTGACAAGTATCTGACAAGTTTGACTGTATTATTGATATAGCATCTGTGGGTATTTAACACTTCTGATCTTATCAAATATTTTAAAAAAATCACTCTTCCAGGAAACGTTACATTGCGTAGATTTAAAACAATGTACCCTATATAAGAGTAAATGAAAATCGGAAATGTATTATTTTTGGTAATGTAACAATGCTAACAATTATGTTTTATGCTTACAGATCGACAGTTATTATTGTTGTTTCAAAATGTGATATTGGCACAAATGTATTTCTTATGTATAAGTTGCAAAGTCAAACCCAGAGTCTACCAGTAAAAGTTTCGTTCAGAAGTTCCAGATATTTTATACTTTCATACATAAATGTCACAGTAGGGCCATGAAAAGATTAAGACTGTCATGCTGAGATTACTAAATAGCTAACTTTTACATTGCGAAATGAATTTAGTGTTTTGCATAAATGTAAAATCAGCATTAACACCACTGAAACTCGCAAACGTCCATTAAATCTTACAGTTCAGCTCTTAAACAATATTAAAATGAAAGGTTTAATGTGATGGCATGAATCATATCATTGTGTGTTGGAATCACACTGGCTCAGCGCATTAGTAATTTTTATGGTGTGCATGTATCTGTGTGGTTGGTATGAATTATTTATACTTGCAGCGTTCATTGTCTGTTCCTAAACTTCTTTCTCCTAGTCAATGAGAATTCATTAATCATTGGGAGATAAAATGCCAATAAATGTGTTGTAGGTTGCAGTGCATTAATACATAAGCAGATGAATATTTTAATTTGATATTGATCATTGATAATGATTGGGAGACGTTAAGATTTTCTTTTTTTAATTATCTACAGTGTATTTTTGGGACATTGCATGATAACATTTAACAGTTTATTTCTACTTTATTGTAGAAATAAAGAAATCAGGAAAGCCATAATTGCTGAATATTTAGCTTACTTTCTGTTTTTGTGGTGGCGTAAATTTGGACATACAAGGTTGCCCTTAGCATTCAAGAAGAGTCCTACTTTATCTAGGACAGGGGAGAATGGCTTCTGAAAATTAAGTGTGTGTGTGTGTGTGTGTGTGTGTGTAGGGGGTTAAATATCATAAAGTCTGAATTTAGTATGTATTATTAAAAAAAAATTATTATCTTAAATTTGTCCAATTTAATTTTCATTTTTTTATGACTGACAGTAATACAGAGAAAAATAGGAAGAACAGTTACAGTTTACATAAAACAAAACACTGGAAAGCCCTTTTGCATTCTTAATAATAGTGCTGCTTGAAGGAGTGGGGTTGACAGCTGCTGAGGGAACAAGTGAAATAAATGTGTTTGGTTGTTGTGTCATGACTTTGCATGAATTTGCATCATTGCAGGTTAAACTGGAAGAATATGTGTAAGTGGGTCCATGAAAATGTTAAGCCTGAGGTGAATTTCACAAAGTTCACAACATTTAATAACCATGTAACATTGAAGGACTGGTACTACTACAGTAAGGTTTTAATAGCTTGGGGAAATATGAATTTGTGTTTGGATGGAGAGTTGCTAAAACTAGAAAAAAAACACTGCAGGAAAATGTATACTAGCCATACTATTTGTCCATACTGTTTATATCAGCAGATCATTCCCATTTAGCTCTAAATAGACCTAAAAAAGTGCTTACTTTAAGTAGTTTGAAAGGGGTGGTTACGCTCTTTACAGGCAAAACAACTGAAACAAACAACTAAAGATGTGTAATGTAATTAAGAGGTCAGTGACCTCTGTTGTATAGACATGGTTTGGTTCTTACAAATGTTTGCACACAGAATGAAGTAATCAGTAAAGTTTGCAGTTCAGTGGTGAAACTGGAGTCTACATGAATGCAATTCTGATTAATTTGTAAGAAAACAGACTCTAAATACACAGATGAGAAGGAACTGATGAGAACCTTTGCTCCAGGTTATGTTATACCCACTCACAAACATCATCAATAACAGTGGAAAGTATTTTATGTGACCTTCCCTTTCACTGAGCAATAGCAGCATCTGACAGTTTCATTCGGACACCAAGTTGACCACTGATCAGTAATTGTCTGAGTAATTGATAGCAGTAAAGAACCCACGTTTTTGTGAGTGGAACAGGGTGAAAAAGCTAAGATATGCAAAAACTCACAGAGATTCAAATGGAGATTAGTGGTAAAACATTGTATCAAGTGACAAATCTAAATTAGATTATTTTGGCTTCAGTTGTTGACAGTATATTACATATATGGTCATTATATAATTGATAAAACAACAAACCAAATGGTGGCTAACACTTTTGCACAGTACTGTATATTGTTGCCATCAATTCAATAATATAATTTGGAGTCTAAAATGTTCTAAAAAATGATATTGCCAATGCAAGTTTGAATGTGTATCAATTCCTATATAACCTTTTAGTTGTCTTCTTTCAGTTTTTCACAGGTTTGATTCTGCTTACAATTACAAGTATGTTTGTTTTCCAAGACCAAGGGCACATTATCTTATCTCCACTCCCCTTTCCATTTCTGTCTCCTCTCATAAATATTCTGTTGAATACCCTGTACTCAGGCAGACTGCAACCTCGACTATAATGGTGTATTGATCTATCAGACACAATAAGATCTAAAAAATGCCCACATGTCCAGAATCACCACGTGGTTAAATGCCTATATTGTCAAAGAAGCTAATGGCAGACACCTGTTGGGTCATGCCTTATTACTGTCATTTATGCTTGTCTTAAATTTCTTGTCAGTAAATTTGATGCCAAATGGAGTCAGGATAACTAATTTTAATCACACTGATTAAATTGCAATTAAACTTTCTGTTAAATTTAAAAATCTGAAATACTGAAATATTGTATTGAAACAAGTGTATTACAAATAAACATTTTTTGCTTTATTAACATAAATGCAGGACTGATAGGGTTAATAATACCAGTTATACAGTGGCCATCAAGTGCAAAAACTTAAAAGAATACTTTATTAATTCCAGAGTGAAATTCAATACAAATTTAAATTAATTCAATTTAACTTAAACTGAGAAGTTTGGTAACAGTTATTCACAATTTTAAAAACGGCATATAACCTAGAAGGTAGATTTCCATCTAAATATTTCACTAATAGCTAATTTAAATAAGAATTATTTCAAGATTTCTGAGGACATGGAAAATGTGTTTCACCATAAGTAAATAAACAAAAAACATATTTCACTGTTAAGCAAAAAGTAAATTGAAATAACATAATCAACAATTTCCCATTGTTTATGGCTAAACATACTAAACTAACTAATTGGTACTTATTTCATTCTAGCTTTTGTGGTCTTTAGCTTTTTTCTATGGTATTTAATTTTTACAATAATGCTGATCCATCACTGTCCTGGTAAAGTGCAGTGCAGGTGAAGCCCACAGCCTTTTTCTGGCTGTTATGTAGTCTGCTCATGCTGTAATCGTACTTTACGTGCACACACACAGTCACACACAGGATAGTGATTTTCATTAATCTTTGTGTAAGGAACACTCCACCTGGCTGACATATTTTTAATTGGTGTATGCACATTGTTACTGTTTAATAAATAAAAAATATACTTTCAAACAATTTTACCTTACTTTCTCGCTTATATTTAAGGTCCAGGCTGTGATAATGTCAATGATATATGAAATAGTGGGGACTTAGTTGTCATACTTTTTAATCTCTACAAGACACAACACACAGAATATACAGTAGATTGTGAATGATTTCACATACACAAGCATCTTATGCTTTTTAGAGACATCATACATCAATAACAACAAAAGGAAAACATTTGGGACAGTGTGGAAATTGGAGAAAAATCCAATAAAATGGCACAGTGACAAGCCACGTAGTGTTTCTCGAAAGACAGCTACTGACGAAGAAACCTCAACAATGGTTTTGGCAGCCTTGGCAAAAAGTACACAACACAGCATGCAGTGTGTCCTGTGAGCTTTGATTCACTGTTTTTGTTAATATACATCTATGCCTGCATTTGGGCAGCACGGTGGCTTGGTGGGTAGCACCGCTGCCTCACAGCAAGAAGGTTCAGGGTTCAATCCCAGGGTGGAGGGCCTGAGTCCTTTCTGCATGTCCTCCCTGTGTCTGCGTGGGTTTGCTCCAGGTACTCTGGTTTCCTATATATATCACAAAAATGAGTACACCCCTGACATTTCTGCAGATATTTAAGTATAACACTAACAAAATGACACTTTGACACTTTCCCTCAAAATAACTTAATATACACCCATTAATGTCTAAACCACCATTGAGTATACCCCTAAGAGACTACACCCCTGAGTGTCCAAATTGAGCACTGACAAGCATTGCTAAATTGGGTCTCAGGTGTGCCTAGGGAGCAGGTGTGTTCAATTTTGTAGTACAGCTCTCACACACTCTCATACTGGTCACTGAAAGTTCCACCATGGCCCCTCATGGCAAAGAACTCTGAAGATCTTAAAAGACGAATTGTTGCACTACATGACGATGTCCTCTTCTGAAGTCTGTACACAAGAAAGCCAACAAACAGTTTGCAGAAGACATGTCAACGAAGGACATGGATTTCTGGAACC
>JAUZSU010146200.1:0-15021 GCA_034780255.1 Parotocinclus maculicauda | reverse complement strand
TTGTAGCTGAGAATGCTGTTGGGGCAGGTGAGGCTAGCTCAGCAACAGTATATTATAAAGCTGTTGATCCTGTGTTTTCACCAGGTCCACCCCATAATCCTAAGGTGACAGACACAACTAAATCTTCTGTGTCACTTGCATGGGGTAAACCTCTTTATGATGGTGGATGTGAAATCCAAGGATATATTGTTGAAACATGTGAAGTAAAACCCACGACAGAGGATGGCCAAGTTTCTGAAGAATGGACAATGTGCACGCCACCAACCGGTGTGAAGCTAACATGCTTCACAGTGATGAACCTGAAAGAAAAGCAGGAATACAAATTTAGGGTGTGTGCAGTGAACAAGGTAGGCGTCGGTGAACATGCAGACGTTCCTGGACACGTTCTTCCGGAAGATAAAACAGAGGAGCCGGATCTTGATATTGATCCAGAGTTCAGAAAGCTTGTTACTATTAAAGCTGGAGGATCTCTCCGCGTTTTTATTTCCATCAGAGGGCGCCCTGCACCACAAATTAAATGGGAAAAAGATGACTGCCCTATTAAAGAGACTGCACAAGTTGAGGTTACAAGCACTCACACTTGTCTTGTGATCGACAAAATAAATAGGTCGGACACTGGAAAGTACACTGTTCACGCAGAAAATTCTACTGGTGTTAAGACAGCAACAATCAGTGTGAAGGTTCTTGATACACCTAGTGCTCCAGTTAACCTTAAAGTGCAAGAAATCACAAGAGAGTCTGTCACTCTTTCATGGGAACCTCCTATCTTGGACGGCGGAGCTAAGGTTAAAAACTACATTGTTGAAAAGCGTGAAACTACAAGAAAAGCCTTCTCGGCGGTGGTAACAAATTGCCATAAATTGACGTGGAAAATTGAACCACTTCAAGAGGGCTGCAGTTACTATTTCAGAGTCCTTGCAGAAAATGAACACGGAATTGGATTACCTGCAGATATTACAGATCCTCTGAAGGTATCAGAAGTGCCACAATGCCCTGGAAAACTAAATGTTGTTGATGTAACAAAAACAAGCGTGTCTCTTGCTTGGGAAAAACCAATCCATGATGGTGGCAGCAGAATCCTTCAGTACCTTGTTGAAATGCAAGTGAAGGGAACTGAAAAATGGTCTGGCTGTGCTAATGTGAAAACACTGGAGGCTGTTATTAATAATTTGAACCCAGGTGAAGAGTATACTTTTAGAGTGATTGCTATTAATGACAAAGGAAAGAGTGACCCAAGATCCCTTGCTGTCCCTGTCCAAGCAAAGGATCTAGTCATTGAACCAGATGTTAGACCTGCATTTGCCAACTATAGTGTCCTTGTTGGAAAAGACCTACAGGTTGAAATTCCAGTATCGGGTCGCCCTAAACCAAAAGTCACATGGCTGAAGGACGGTGCATCGCTCAAATTTACAACAAGGGTCAACATTTCGAATACACCAAACAGCACAATTTTAAGTATCAAAGAAGCTGCCAGAGATGATGGTGGCATGTATGGAATTAATGTTTCAAATGTTGTTGGACAAAAGGATGCAACAGTTGAAATAATCACTTTGGACAAACCAGGACCACCATCTGGCCCTGTACGGTTTAATGAAGTAACAGTATCGAGTGTTTCACTCTCATGGGACCCACCAAAATATACTGGTGGTTGTTCAGTTTCAAACTACATTGTACAAAAGAGGGACACAACCTCTACTACATGGGAGAATGTCTCTGTCTCTGTGGCTAGAACAACATTGAAAGTCCTCAGACTTAAAACTGGGGCCGAATATCAGTTTAGGATTATTGCTCAAAACAGATATGGCAAGAGTTATGCTTTAGACTCTCCAACTGTTGTGGCTCAATACCCATACAGAGAACCAGGTCCCCCTGGTACTCCTTTCGTGTCATCCCTTTCACGAGATCATATGGTTGTTGAATGGCATGAACCTGTTTCTGATGGAGGAAGCAGTATTATTGGGTACCATCTTGAAAGGAAAGAGAGAAACAGTATCCTTTGGACAAAGATAAACAAGACATTAATTCAAGAAACGACATTCAAAACTAGTCCTTTGGAAGAGGGTATTGAATATGAGTTCAGAGTCTATGCTGAAAATATTGTTGGCATTGGCCGATGCAGTAAAGTCTCAGAGGGCTATGTGGCCCGTGATCCATGCGACCCACCTGGCACACCGGAAGCTATTCATGTTACTAAGGATTCAATAGTGCTACAGTGGACAAAGCCAGAGTATGATGGAGGAAGTGTAATAACTGGTTATAATGTTGAAAAGCGTGATCTTCCAGAGGGACGCTGGACAAAAGCCAGCTTCACAAATGTAATTGAAACTCAATTTACCATCACTGGACTTACGGAAGGAGAAAAATATGACTTCAGAGTATTTGCAAAGAATGCTGTTGGCACAATTAGCAAGCCGTCTTTCAACAGCGGCCCTATTGCTGCCCTGGATGAGGTAGAGCCACCCAAGTTTTCAATTGATCCTGAATATACTCAGATCCTTACTGTTAATGCTGGCGACACATTTAAACTTGATGCAGATGTCCATGGAAAACCAGCACCCACAATCCAGTGGTTCCAAGGTAACAAAAAACTTGAAACCACACTAAGATGCGAGATCAAGAACACTGACAACAGAGCTCTGCTTATCATGAAAGACGCCCTCAGAAACGATTCTGGAGAGTATATGCTTCACCTTAATAATGTTGCTGGCTCGCAAACATTTACCTTCAAAGTTAAAGTACTGGATAAACCCAGTCCACCGGAAGGACCACTCCATGTCACCGGTGTAACAAGTGATAAATGCACACTGTCATGGCGTCCCCCACAACATGACGGAGGAAGCCCTATCACTCATTATATTATTGAAAGACGAGAAACCAGTCGCCTTGCTTGGGCTGTTGTCTCTAGCGATTGTAAATCCACAGTTTACAAAGTAACAAACCTTCTTGAAGGCAATGAGTATATCTTCCGTGTCATGGCTGTAAACAGTTATGGTGTCAGTGAGACAATCACTACTCCATCTGTAATCATGAAGAATCCATTTGTTCCCCCTGTATCACCACACATTCTGGAGGTGACTAACATTACCCGTGATTCTATGACCGTGTGCTGGAGTGCCCCAGAGACTGATGGTGGAAGTGAAATTACTGGGTATATCGTTGAAAAGAAAGATCGTTCTGGAATTAAGTGGACAAGGTGTAACAGACAGAAAGTCACTGATGTGTGTTTCAGAGTCCAAGGTCTGACAGAAGATCACGAGTATGAGTTTAGAGTGTCAGCTGAAAATGCAGCTGGAACTGGTGAACCTAGCTTACCAACGTCATACTATAAGGCTTGTGATCCGAAATATAAACCTGGGCCGCCCACACATGCACATGTGATCGACACCACAAAGACTTCAATCTCAGTGACATGGGGAAAACCACTTAATGATGGTGGAAGTGCAATTCAAGGATATATTGTTGAGATATGCAAAGCTGAAGAGGACGAATGGACCATGTGCACACCGCCAACTGGCCTTCGTGTAAATAAATTTGAAATCGCCAAGCTATCTGAACAACAGGAGTATAAGATTCAGATATGTGCCATCAATAAGATTGGCGTAGGTGAGCCTGCGGTTATCCCCGAAACCGTTAAGCCGGAGGACAAACTTGAAGTTCCTGAAATTCACCTTGATTCAGAGCTAAGGAAAGGCATAGTTGTTCGTGCTGGTGGATCAGTTAAAATTAATGTGCCTTTCAAGGGGAGACCAACCCCAGAGATTAAATGGACTAAAGATGAAGGGGACTTGTCAGAAAAGGCTGTAATCGAGAAGGGTCTGAATTTCACACAACTTTCAATAGACTCATGTGACAGAAGGGATTCTGCAAAATATACGGTCTCCCTCCAGAACAGCAGTGGCTCTGCGTCTGAATTTGTAACAGTGAAAGTACTGGATACCCCAGGGGCACCTTTGAACCTGGTTGTGAAAGATATAAAGAAAGACTCCATCACACTTGTTTGGGATCCACCGCTTGTTGACGGGGGTGCAAAAATTAAGCATTATGTTGTCGATAAGCGTGAATCTACAAGGAAAGCATATGCCAACATCACAGCCAAGTGTACCAAGACAAGCTTTAAGGTGGAAAACCTTTCAGAAGGGTCTCTGTACTATTTTAGAGTTATGGCTGAAAATGAATACGGGATCGGCCTACCAGTTGAAACAAAGAATGCAACAAAGGCCTCTGAAGTACCTCTCTCGGTTGGAAAGATAATGTTGACTGATGTTACAAAAGTCAGTGCATCTCTGGCCTGGGAGAAACCAGAACATGATGGTGGAAGCAGGATCGTAGGCTATATAATAGAAATGCAGCCCAAGGGAACAGATAAGTGGGGTGTAGCAACATCTGTCAAAACATGTGAAGGTACTGTCACTGGTCTAACAGCAGGCCAAGAATACTTGTTCCGTGTTCTGGCTTATAATGAGAAAGGAAAGAGTGAGCCTAAGCTCCTTGCTGCTCCCGTGGTCATCAACGACTTAACAATCGAACCGAGCGTAAAACTACAATTCAGTACATATAATGTCAAAGCAGGTGATAATCTTACTTTGGAAATACCTGTATTTGGACGTCCCAAACCAAAAGTTACATGGATGAAGGATGGACAAGCTCTTAAAGTGACGTCCAGACTCAGTACTTCAAACACACCAACAGCAGCAATTCTAAAGATTACTGAGGCCAATAAAGATGACTTTGGAAAGTATACAATTACAGCAACAAACAGTGCTGGTGCAGTTACTGAAGAAATTGGAATTATCATTTTGGATAAGCCTGGTCCTCCAACAGGCCCTATTAAAGTCACTGAAGTGAGCAACAACTTTGTCAAAATCTCATGGGATGTCCCATCTTACACAGGAGGCTGCCAGATAAAACACTATATTGTGGAAAAGCGAGATACCACCACAACAACATGGGAAAGTGTAGCTGGATCAGTTGCAAGGACATCTCTTAAAATAACCAAGCTGAAAACAGGGGCTGAATACCAATTTAGAGTCATTGCTGAAAACAGATATGGTAAGAGTACCTCTCTGGATTCGAAGGCAATTGTTGTGCAGTATCCCTATAAACCTCCTGGGCCACCTGGAACTCCATATGTGAAAACTGCTAACAAGGATCAAATGATAATTGAGTGGAATGAACCAGTCAATGATGGTGGAAGCTCAGTAATTGGCTACCACTTGGAAAGTAAAGAGCGAACCAGTATCCTATGGACAAAGCTAAACAAAACTCTCATTACGGATACAATGTTTAAGATTGCTAATCTTGAGGAAGGTATTGGCTATGAATTCAGAGTATACGCAGAGAACATTGTTGGCATTGGCAGAGCTAGCAAGGTTTCAGAAAGCTTTGTTGCTCGTGATCCATGTGATCCACCTGGTACTCCAGAAGCTACTGCCATATCAAAGAGTCAAATTTCAATTAACTGGACAAAGCCACAATACGATGGTGGCAGCAAAGTGACTGGATACATTGTTGAAAAGAGAGACTTGCCTGAAGGCCACTGGATGAGAGTCAACTTTACTAATGTGATTGAGACTGAATTCACAATCACTGGCTTAACAGCAGACCAACAGTACGAATTCAGAGTAATAGCAAGAAATGCTGCTGGCATTTTCAGTGAACCATCTGACAGCACTGGACCAATTACTGCAGCAGATGAAACTGAACCCCCAAGTGTCTCCATGGATCCTAAGTATAAGGATGTTATTGTTGTCAACGCAGGAGATAATTTGGTTCTTGGCGGAGATATACATGGAAAACCTGTTCCTGATGTTAAGTGGTTGAAAGGTGGAAAGGAAATGGATCGGGCACTGCGTATTGAAGTAAAAACCAGTCAGAAATCTGCCAGTATTACTATCAAAGACTGTACACGATTAGACAGTGGCCATTATGACCTTGTCTTAAGTAACACCGGTGGAACAAAAACAATTCCAATTAATGTGAAAGTCCTTGACAAGCCAGGCCCTCCAAATGGACCATTACGTGTAGCTGGCGTAATGTCTGATAGATGTGAACTGTTCTGGAATGAACCTTCTCAGAATGGTGGTGCCAGTATTTCTCACTATATTCTTGAGAAGAGGGAAACCAGCAGGTTATCTTGGACTGTGGTTAATTCTACTATTCAAGCTACCAGTTACAAGGTGTTAAACCTTCTAGCAGGTGATGAATATTTATTCCGAGTTATGGCTGTTAACAAATATGGAATGGGTGATGCACTGGAGTCTGAGGCAATAATTGCCCGCAACCCATACAAGCCACCGAGTGCACCATCAGCACCAGAAGCAAGTTCAGTAACCAAAGATTCAATGGTTCTTTCATGGAGCGCTCCAGAGTTTCATGGCGGAACTGAAATTATTGGTTATCATCTGGAAAAACGGGACAAAGATAGTGTAAGGTGGACCAAATGCAACAGACAGAAGCTCACCGACATGACCTTCAAAGTAACAGGTCTCTCTGAAGGGCATTTCTATGAATTCCGTGTGGCTGCTGAAAACGCTGCTGGTGTGGGAGCATTAAGTGACTTATCTTTGTTCTATAGAGCAATAAATGCAACGACTCCTCCTGGTCCTCCACATCATCCTAAAGTGACTGATCATTCAAAGTCGTCTGTGTCTCTGGCTTGGGGTAAACCAGCCTCAGATGGTGGAGCATATATTAAAGGCTATATTGTTGAGATGAAAGAGGTTTCTGCAGAAGACTGGACCATATGCACACCTCCAGCCGGTTTACAAGCAACATGCATTACAGTAGAAAATCTCAAGGAAAATGCAGAGTATAACTTCCGGGTGTGCGCCATCAATTCTGAGGGAGTTGGTGAACCTGCTGATGTCCACGGCTCAGTAATTGCAGCTGAAAGAATTGAAGCACCAGAGATTGAACTTGATGCCAGCCTTAGGAAAGTTGTCTCTGTACGTGCAGGTGGATCACTTCGTCTGTTTGTTCGAATCAGAGGCAGGCCTGAACCATCTGTCAAATGGGAGAAAGAAGAAGGTACATTAACTGAGCGTGCCCTGATTGAGTCCACTAGTTCATACACCATGCTTGTCATTGACAACGTCAACAGATTTAATACTGGAAAATATCTTCTGTCTCTTACGAATAAGAGTGGCACGAAGTCAGTATTTGTGAATGTCAGGGTGCTTGACTCACCAAGTGCACCCCAAAATTTCGAAGTCAAAGACATCAAGAAAGACTCAGCGACACTCTACTGGGAGACGCCTCTTACGGATGGCGGCGCCAAAATTACCAATTACATTGTGGAAAAGCGAGAATCAACCAGGAAAGCTTACACAACAGTCACAAGTAACTGCACACAAAATTTCTTTAAAATAGAAGAACTGCAGGAGGGAGGAATATTCTACTTTAGAGTGTGTGCTGTTAATGAGTATGGCATTGGTCTGATGGCAGAAACAAAAAATCCAGTCAAAGTTGCCCAGGTGCCTATGCCCCCAGGAAAGGTATCTCTTGTAGATGTTACCAAGAACACTGTATCCCTGGCCTGGGTAAAGCCTGCACATGATGGTGGCAGTAAAGTAATATGTTACAACGTCGAGATGCAGCCAAAAGGCACTGACAAATGGGGTGTGAGTTGCACTGTAAAAGTTCCAGAGGCTACTGTGACTAACCTTACACCTGGTGAGACATACTCTTTCAGAGTCATTGCACTTAATGAGAAAGGCAAGAGTGATCCCCAAGAACTCGGTGTGCCTGTTCGTGCTGCAGAGATTGAGATAGAACCATCAGTTCATCTGCTCTTCAATACTTACACTGTGAAGGCTGGAGATGACCTAACTGTTGAAGTCCCTGTGAGAGGCAGGCCCAAACCAGTGGTTTCATGGAAAAAAGATGAACTTCCTCTAAAGCAAACGACCTCCCTTACAATAACGCATAGCGTGACATCAAGCAAGATTGCAATCAAAGGAGCTTCTGTTGAACATGTTGGAAAATATGAACTCACCCTATCCAACACGGCAGGCACCTTTAACACAGATATCAATGTTGTGGTTCTTGACAAGCCAGGCCCACCTGCTGCAGTAAAAGTCGACGCTGTAACTGCTGACAGCATTACACTGTCATGGAGCCCTCCTGAATATGATGGAGGATGTTCTATCAATAACTACATAGTAGAGAAGAGGGATACCAACACAACAGTATGGCAGATTGTTTCTTCTAATGTTGCCAGAAATTCAATCAAGGTATCCAGACTGACACATGGCAATGAATACCAGTTCCGTATATATGCAGTCAACCGCTATGGAAAGAGCAAGGCTATTGACTCACCTGGAATTACAGCAGAATATACATTTAAACAGCCTGGACCACCTTCTACTCCACATGTTGCTCATGCCACTAAGGCCTTTATGCTAGTGACATGGAATGAACCGGTCAACGATGGTGGCAGCACAGTTCTTGGATATCATTTGGAACGCAAGGAGAGGAGCAGCATTCTGTGGACAAAGATGAACAGGGTTCTCATTAAAGATACCGAATTTAAAGTAACTGGGCTTGAAGAGGGCATGCTCTACGAGTATAGAGTATATGCTGAGAACATTGCCGGTATCGGAAAAGTCAGCAAAGTCAGTGAGGCTATTGCTGCAAGAGATCCTTGTGATCCTCCTGGTCAACCAGTGGTCACAACCATTACTAGATCTTCGGTGTCTCTGTCTTGGACTAAGCCTGAATATGATGGAGGAGCCAAGGTTACAGGCTACGTCATAGAACGGCGAGATCTCCCAGATGGCCGCTGGATGAGGTGTAATTTTACCAACATTCCTGAAACATACTTTGATGTTACTGGTCTTACCCAAGACCAACAATATGATTTCCGTGTCACTGCCAAGAACGCTGCTGGACTTTTTAGTGAGCCGTCCGACAACACAGGCCCAATTACAGTTAAGGATGATATGGATCCACCACGTATCATGATGGATGTGAAGTTTAGAGACGTTGTGGTGGTAAAAGCAGGAGAAACCCTTAAGATAACTGCTGACATTGCTGGACGCCCACTACCAGTGGCATCATGGTCAAAGGATGGAAAAGACATTCAGCTTAAAGCAAGAATCCAAATATCTTCCTCTGACAACAGCACTATGATAGTAGTAAAGGATTGCATAAGAAGCGATTCTGGGCAGTATGCCTTAACGTTACAAAATGCTGCAGGAACAGTTACAACACCAGTGAACTGTGTGATACTTGATAGACCAGGACCCTCAGCGGGACCTCTGTCAGTCACAAACCTTACAGCTGAAGACTGCACATTGTCGTGGGGGCCACCACAGGAAATTGGTGGTGCGGAAATCACACATTACGTTGTTCAGAAAAGAGAAACCAGCAGTTTGGCGTGGACTAACGTACATGCCGAGGTTAAGACAAGAACACTCAAGGTCACAAAACTACTTAAAGGCAATGAATATATATTCAGAGTTTTGGCGGTAAATAAGTTCGGACTTGGTGAACCTCTCGAAAGCGAACTCGTCAAAGTCATCGATCCGTTTACGTTTGCAACAGCACCAACCAATGTTGAAATCATAAACGTGACCAGTGAGGAGATGACTCTGACTTGGTGTAAACCTGCTTCTGATGGTGGCAGTGAAATCTGTGGTTACGTGATTGAGCGGCGTGACAGAGCAAGTCTACGCTGGGTCAGAGTTAACAGGGAGCTTGTAAAAGACCTTACAGCTGTTGTCTCCAAACTAAGAGTTGGATGCGAGTATGAATTTAGGGTATTTGCAGAGAATACAGCAGGTTTAAGTCCTCCCAGCGAACCATCTGCTTCAGCAGTGGCAAAAGATGCATTACTTGTGCCATCTCCACCAACTAAACCAAAGATTGTAGATCACACAAAGAGTTTGATTACAATTACATGGAACAAACCATTGTCAGATGGTGGTACTCCAATTCTTGGATACAGTGTGGAATACAAAAAAGCAGAGGATGAGGAATGGGTTGTTGCCACCCAGATGACAAAAAGCATGGAGTACACTGTTTCTGGACTAACATCTGAAGTGGAATATGTCTTTGCAGTAAAATCAATTAATAAAGTAGGCTTGAGCGAACAATCTCCAATTTCGGAGCCACAGGCAGCAATAGACAGGAGGGAGGAGCCAGTTTTTGATGTTGACATTGAGATGAGGAAAACACTTATTGTCAAGCATGGCCATTCGTTCACACTGACAGCACCGTTTAAAGGAGTACCGGTTCCTTCCGTGACATGGAATAAAGAAGATGTTGATCTTAAATCAAGAGCCACAGTTGAAACAACTGGGAAATACACATCACTTACTATTGAGAAAGCAACAAGGAATGACTCAGGGCAATATACTGTTACACTGGATAATGGAGTTGGAATTTCATCCCTGCCAATGGTTGTCAAAGTTCTTGATACTCCAGGTCCACCAGTGAACGTGAAAATTAAAGATGTGACAAAGGACTCTGCCACTGTTACTTGGGATGCACCAGAAAATGATGGTGGGGACGCTGTGAAGGCTTACCATGTTGAAAAACGTGAAGCCAGCAAAAAGGCCTGGGTGTGTGTAACAAACAACTGCCACAGTTTGGCTTACAAGGTAGAGGACTTACCGGAAGGTGCAATCTATTACTTCAGAGTCATTGGAGAAAATGAGTTTGGTATGGGAGTACCTACTGAAACAAAAGATGCTACTAAGATAACGGGTAAGTTCAAGAACATTTTTAGTTGTGCCCACATGTTACTTCCTAATGTATGTATGCTTAGTAAGTCTTTTCTTGTTTTTTGTCCGTTCAGAAATACCAAGTCCACCTGCCAGACTAGGAGTAGCTAAAACAACAAAAGACAGCATTACATTAATATGGTCCAAGCCAGAGCATGATGGTGGAAGCAGAATTAAGAGTTACCTCATTGATGCTCTAGAAAAGGGTCAGCAAAAGTGGGTGAAGTGTGCTACTGTGAAAACCAATACCCATACTATCAAAAGCTTAAGGGAAAACGCAGAGTATTTCTTCAGAGTCCGTGCTGAAAATCATGCAGGACTTAGCGAGCCAAAGGAAATGATCATACCTGTGGTTGTAAAAGATCAGCTCGGTGAGTGTAATTTAATTTCTTATATGTTTATCAACATGTAAGGCATCATCTGTTCATTGAAAATGTTGTCTAAAATCTTCGGATATGTATGGTTTCTGTGCAGAGGCCCCTGAGTTTGATATGAAGAACTACCCACACAGCACCGTTTACGTGAGAGCAGGATCAAATCTGAAATTTGAGCTCCCTCTCAGTGGCAAGCCCATGCCAAAGGTGGCGATAACAAGAAACAACGTTCCAGCCAAGTGTGGAAAGAGATTCAGTTTTGAAGTAACACCTGAAAGCCTTAATATCAACCTCAAAGAAAGCATTGCAAGTGATGCCGGAAGGTATGACATTGCCGCTTCCAATACAAGCGGAATAACCAAGGTGTTCATTAACATACTGGTGCTGGATAGACCTGGACCCCCTGTTGGACCAGTTGAAGTTAGTGATGTTGGCGAAACATCACTGTGCCTTAAATGGCTCCCACCTGTATACAATGGAGGTAGCCCAGTGACCAATTATGTTGTGCTCAGACGTGAAACAAGCACACCGGCTTGGGTAGAGGTGTCATCCACAGTTGCTAGGAATGTAATTAAAGTCACCAAACTTACCAAAGGTGAGGAATACCAATTCCGAATTAAAGCAGAGAATCGACTTGGTATCAGTGATCACATTGACTCTCAGACCATCACTGTGAAACTACCATATAGTGAGTATTCGTTTTCTGTTTTCTTTATTCCTTTTACCAATTGCAAATATTCTCTCGAATGTTAAAACATTTCATTTTTAATTTTAGCAATTCCTGGACCACCATCAACACCGTGGGTAAGCTTTGTTTCCAGAGAAACTCTCACTGTTTGCTGGCATGAACCAGTAGTAGATGGAGGCAACCCTGTGTTTGGATACCACGTCCAAATGAAAGAAAGAAGCAGCATCATGTGGCAGAAAGTTAATAAGACAGCGACCCCTGCTAATCAAATCAGGGTGGCAAACATATGCCCTGGTATGATCTATGAATTTAAGGTTGCTGCTGAAAATGCTGCTGGTATTGGAAAGTTCAGCAAGACCTCAGAGGAAGTACTTGCTATTGACGCTTGTGGTAGGTTTCTAAGGACGTTCCGTTCAACATTTCAGAAAGGTGTAAAAGAGTTGCTACTAAATGCAAATGATTTTGTTTTTTTAGAACCTCCAGCAAATGTGAGAATTTCTGAGACAACTAAGAACTCAGTTAGCCTTGTTTGGCAAAAACCTCCTTTTGACGGTGGAAGCAAAATTACTGGTTATACAGTTGAAAGACGAGATGCTCCAAATGGCAGATGGACTAAGGCCAACTTCACCAATGTCATTGAGACTAACTTCACTGTGTCAGGCTTGACACAAAATCAGGCATATGAATTCAGAGTCTTTGCCAAGAATGCAGTTGGGTCTGTAAGCAACCCATCCCTTATTGCTGGACCAGCAACCTGTGTTGATGTGTCTGGTAAGTACCACAGTTTATTTGATTGTTTGTGACTACTTGTTTTTTTTAAAGGTAGCAGCCAAGAAACCAGGTGATAAGGTGAATAAAAATCAGTGTAAAGAGTATTATGGAGTGATGAATCCAAGTTTAGAATTTTTGGGTCCAATCATTGGTTACATACCTTACATATGGACATTATACCATTCCTAAAACAACAAATCTAATGGTGGTCTAAGACTTTTGCATAGTACTGAATGTTTGAAAGTGAAAGTGTTGTTTTCATTCAAATATCTAAACCTATCCTTTTCAGGTGCCCCAGTAATCGACCTGCCTCCAGAGTACTTGGATGTTGTGCAATATAAAGCTGGAGCTTCAGTCAAAATAAGACTGGGAATTTTTGCCAAGCCTTTGCCTATGATTGAATGGCAAAAGGATGGAAAGGAATTACTGTCAAGTTCACAGCTATCAATTGAGAGCACCACTGATTCAACTGCCATTATCATCAAGGATGCCACCCGTCTTAACACTGGAACATACGAACTGAGGATCAAGAATGTGTTCGGCACAGCCACTGCTACCATCAGACTACTGATTTTAGGTCTGTTAAGATTTTGCACTGTTAACTCAAAATCGGCACTTTTTATATTCTAAAATTCTAGTAAAAATATTGCAATTCTTAACGTATTCTTTTTGTTCAAAAACCAGACAAGCCTGGACCTCCAGCTGGAAATATTGAGTTCAAATTAGTGACTGCTGACAAAATATGCTTTGCTTGGGAACCAGTAGCAGATGAAGGAGGTTCCAAAGTCACCCATTACATTGTAGAAAAACGAGAAACAAGCAGAGTTGTCTGGTCTCCTATTTCTGATTGTATGGAGGAGCGCACAGTTTCTGTCCAGAAGCTGGTTAGAGGAGGTGAATATGTTTTCCGTGTCAGAGGAGTCAACAAGTTTGGAGCTGGAGAACCTCTGGAGTCAGAGCCTGTTATTTCCAAGAATGCATTTGGTAAGAAATTACAGTTGGTAGTAATTAAAATAACTAAGACACATGCATGTAGGAGGTTAAAAACGCTAAAATTATTTATGGATTCAAATATTTTTAGTTACACCTGGACAGCCGACTATGCCTGAGGCAACAGAAATCACCAGGACATCCATGAAGATTGTATGGGCTAAGCCAGGAGTAGACGGTGGCAGCATGGTGACAGGATACTACTTACAGAGGTGGGACAAGAAGAACCTACGCTGGATTAAGGTCAACAAAGATCCCATCAGTGACACCACAGCGAATGTCTGTCATCTGACCGAAGGAAGCGAATATCAGTATCGTGTCTATGCAATCAATAAAGCCGGAGAAGGTCCGTTTTCAGATGTGTCTGACTTCTACAAAGCAGCTGATCCTGTTGGTATGTATTTCCATCTCAGAATTTGACCCTACTATTCGATTTACCTAATCTACCTAATCTCTATTTTTTTTTTTCATTTCCGTGCAGTATTTAATATGAATGTTTTTTAAACCTCTTTCCAGATACACCATCTGAGCCTATGAAGCTTAAAGTTGTTGACTCGACTAAAACTTCAATCACTCTTGCATGGTCCAAGCCAGAGTATGATGGAGGCAGTGAAATCACTAGCTATGTTGTAGAGAAAAGGGTTGGTGAAGAAGGAGAATGGACAGTCATAAGTCATAAGGGTGAAGTCAGAACTACTGAATATGTTGCTTCAGATCTTAAGCCAGATGTTGACTACTACTTCCGTGTATCGGCTATGAACTGTGCTGGTCGTGGAGATCCCATAGAGATGGAGGAACCAGTCCAGGCCAAAGATATTCTTGGTATGTATACATTAATAAATACTTTAAACAATATAACTCTCACAAATCATTTTATTAATTACACCGCTGTCTGTTTTTCTGCATAGTTTGTTCATCCCCTTAACTCTTTTCTCTGGTCATGGCCACAGCTCAAGTACTATTTGAGTTACCTTTTTGAGATACTGAGCAGTGTTTTAGTAGTGGTGGTGTGTTAGTGTGTTGTGCTGATGTGAGTGGAGCAAACACAGCAGTGCTGCTGGATCTTTTAAACACCTGATGAGCATTGATGAAGATTTAGTAAATGAATACCACAAAATGTGAAACAACACATGACCTACTGTCTCTGGCTTATCTATAAGGTTGATCAGTGTGGTAGGCAGGTCTGTGTTATTAATGTCTTATTCACTACTTCACTTCTATCTCAGAACACACCACCGCCACCACATCAGTGTCACTCTAGCGCTGAGAACGGTCCACCACTCAAATAGTATGTGACTTGTGGGGGTCCTGGCCATTAGAAAGCAGAGTAAAGGCGATATGTAAAGCATGTAGAGGAACAGGTGGACTAAAATGTGATAAAAATGAATAGTTGGTGCAGAAACAAGGATGTGTAGCAAATGTTTATATATATATATGGATGGATGGATGGATGGATGGATAGATAGATGTGTGT
>JAUZSU010146189.1:0-15021 GCA_034780255.1 Parotocinclus maculicauda | reverse complement strand
TATATATATAAAAAAGCACCTCGCTGGATGCAACACACTACCTAAGTCCACTTGAAGAAACACTAATTACCAGAAGTGGTAATACCACATCACAGGTCCAGGTCTGGCTGCTGCATGTGTGGTGTTTTTATTTATCCACCTGCCTGCACTTTTTTGCCCTCTAATTGATTGGCCCCCTGTCCAGAGTCAGCTCCAGACTTGCGACCTGTGCTGCCAGATGGGCCACAGCACACACACAACCCTGATTTGACTGAATCGGGCACAGAAAAAGATGAATAAAAGAACAAAGCAGTTGTGTCTTTTTGGGGGATTTAGAGACCTCTATGGTAGAACTACGTTACTACAAGCAACTAAAGAAGAATCTTAGCCATCGCTTGTCTAGTATTTTTTCCTCCCTAATTAATGGATATGGTTTGTGATTGAAAAAAAGTACGAATTATTATTTAAAGCTCCACAAGTGCGTAGGCAGCAAGAGGACGACAGAAAGAGCCTCGAATACCCCGCAGACCCGGGTCACACTCACAGGGAAAAGTCATCTCATCACAGCTGTTCCAATTTAAACAGGTTAACAGGGAAAATCCATCCTCATGACCTATGGGCTCAGAAAGCAAAGGGACCGTCTCAGGTGACCAAATTCCTGAGGATTTCCCTCAGGATATGAAGGAGTGGCTCAGGCCAAAACAAACAGCACTCAAACAATCCAAACATGTGCACTCAGAGGCTAACCTTCGGCTCAGAGGATAAACCCTGTCACGGGAAGGGATTTCTCACACACGTCCTGTTTTGGGCCCTTGAGTCCGTCTCAATTCTCAGATCAACAAAGTCTGATTGATTTTGGGATTCCCCCCAAAATCCACGAGCCTTGCTTTGTGTGTATGTGTGTGTTAGGTTGTAGCGAGAGCATGGACAGGAACAAACAGGACCAGCCATGTGAGGTTCCACATGCTAATGGATGAAGATCAGATGGCAAATATTTAGCTTTAAAGCTTTTGAAGCTTTTCTCATATCTAAACATCAAGATAAAATACACCTTCTTTTATTGGTAAGAACCTTCTCTTTGGCACAGTGGTTCCTAAAGACCTGGGTTGTGAGACCATGTGTATAACATGAAGGTTGTGCTGTGAAGTTACGGAACCCTGAGATGTACTGGCACCTCAGACGTGAAACTTTTTTATATTGCAACAATGTCGACAAAGTCAAATTAATGGCCAGCCAACAAACTGATATGGAAAATAATGCAATATTTACTGTTTTCCGACGCCAGACCTTTGTCTGAAGCCTCCTGACATTCCCTGTAAGGGACTCACGAAATGGCAAAACCCCTTGCCAACTTGTACAGAGACTTGGAATATTCTTATAAGAGCAGAGACAGGCTTTAACCTGATGTGTGTAAATATCAAATTACATTTGTTTTTCAGTTCTTTATCGGCCTGGTTGTCGTTAGTTGACGTCGCAGTGTGTGATTTTAATGCCTCGTGACTCGTCCCATGCAATGACATAGCTATTAATTGTATATGTAGCAAGTTCTAACAAGTTCTACCATGTGAAAAACTAGCTGATGGCTGAAAAGCCACGTGACGAAATTCAGAACTATGAACGCTAACCATCAGGCCTGGCCGATAGCATACCTGAGCGACAGCACACCGTCGTCATTCCACTATCGCGCTACTTGTACTCTAGGCTAAACCCGGCTCGGAGCCAGAACCCTGTCAGGAGGCACTGAGGAGCCGAGGAGCTGCAGCGTGATATATTAGTGCACCAGTCTGTTCAGCACTGATTTCTGGGAAACCAGCCAAAAATGTGTCCTCAAGAGAGAGGATCACGTGATGGATCTTATTAGCTTTTATCGACTGCCTCGCTAATAATCTTGGTCCTGATCTCCAAACGCAGCGTCGCTTCACATTCCACTGCAGGGTTTATCCAGATCGGTCCAGCCTCTAAAACTAGCAAGAAGCTCTTTTATGCCTTAAAAATAGAAAGCTGTAAGCAATATGATGCGATTAGCATCAATACTCGCTTCCCATGAGCCAGTGATTGATCTGCTCAAGCTCGAAAAAAAATCATCCTGCTTTGTTTACTTGTTAGTATATTGTAGTAGGCTACTTTCAATGACTGAACTCTTATTAGAGCTCTTAGAAAGCTTTATGTGCAAACACTGTTCTAAAGTGTTTTTATAAAACGCACTGGTAACCACATCCACTAGCTCTGCTAATGCTAGCGGTAACGCTAGCGGTAGCGCTAATGCTAACGCTAACAAAGCGTTCTTCAAAAAGCTACTCCAGTTTTTTGGAGGATGTAATTAAAAAAACAGAATGAACATTCGTGTGAAAACGTTTTATTTCAAATTATGCTTGATTGCTTTTCTTAATAAAAATTTTTACATGATACAAACCACATTAATCACACTACAATTATACAAATGTTATTGCACAAAGCTGTGGAGGAAGAACAAACAACTCGGTGTAAAAAGATTCTTTTATTATAAGATGGTCCTGCAGTATCGGGATTTACATACATGTAAGACAGATATGTATAAGAATTCTATAATCTATTTAAGCCTAAAGCATAAACGCATAAAATTAAGACGCACAGGTGCCGTAGCAGTCTTAGCATATTGACCACCACTGTCATATCACACACTTTGACCGTGGACTGGCATCCTGTCTTACATTTGTGCCACGTGTTCTCCAGAGTCACAATAATATTTATACAAAATCATAATCCACTTTTTTGGAGGTGGCTTGTGAAAAATTTTATGCATTCTATATTTTTTAAACATGAGGCTACTGTAACTGAAAACCACTCGAATAATCTGGGCATTACTCCAGTCATGTATGGTGGAGATAAATGACACAATAAGACAGTGGAGTGCACACATATGTCTAGCAACCTGTCTCACCTGTCTGTCTGCCTGTGTTGTGTTGTGTTGTGTAGTGTTGTGTGCTAAAAGGTCAGCAGTGATGTGGTGTGACAGCGTGAAGGTGAGGCGTGAGATCTGGGATAAAGATTTTCACACCCCCAGTGAAGGTTTTTGCTTCTTGGCTGCGGTGCATAAGCAGACAGTTCAGCTTTCATACTCAATTAACCATCAGCTATACAATCTTAATCCTAGAGTTTAATATTTTGTAAAATACTGCTAAACAGGAACTAAAAGCAGCATTAGGGGCTTGTAAAAAAGCTTAAAAAAAAAGGAAGCAGATATGATCACTATTACACACTACTCACAGAAATTAGGGGATTTATTAGCATGGGGATATTTAATTTCAAACCTAATTTTTGTGAGAATAATATTACTGGACAGCCATATATTATATTTATATATTATATTTCTTTAGTGAAGTTAATTACGTTGCTTTATTCCGTCTTACGTAACATCTATTTTGTCTTTGTAAATTTGTAAAGACTCAAACATAAAATTCATTCTACCAAAATGCGTCTGCCCACACTTAATTTGCAGCCAGTAAAGACTGTGTGTCCGTCCAAGGTTCAAGATGAACGTAATAGGCAGTCTGGGAGACGCAGGCTTTAATGAGAGTTTGTTATTTTGGGGTTTCAGAGCAGGATTAACGCACAGGCTGTGCAGTGATATTGTGAGATATTTGATAATTTGATTAATTTGAAACCCACCAGGATTAATGAGTATAATAGACACCCAAGAACAAACAGCAAATGATTTTATTTGAGTCACCTTATCTGCCCAGTTGTGTTGTCTTGGCGTCTGGACATAAAACTATGGCACTAAAACCTATGGGTTACCTTTAATACACTGTATTAATGAATAGCATGTTTTTAAATAGAGAAACATAGTGAAGATTAAGAAGTATCTTTGTTTATCTGATGTGAAGAAGGTTATGCACAGGTCTGTAACTGCATTTTACAGCACCAAAGTAGCTCCTCTCTTGGTTCAGACCAGGTGGATTAGCCTTCACTACCCTTATGCACCGTTGAGCTTTGGGCACCCAACACCAAGTCACCAGTATATTATTTGTCGTTTCTCGGACCTGTAGGTAGACACTGGACTGCAACATACGCCTGTTCATTGCTTCCACATCCAATGGGTCAGTTTATCAGACGGTAGGTGGGTATCGGTGGGTACCACTGTTTCCTCACTGCAAGAGTGTCCTGTGTTTGATCCCATGGTGGACTGGGTGGATATATATAAATATATAAAATGAAGTAAATGCCAATTTAGCATAATAAATTACATTTAAATTAAATGTAATAATAACTTATATTTAACCACAAACTAAAACTAAAGCTCGGGTTAGAGAGACAGTAAAAGAGAGAGAGAAAGAACATTAGAAGCAATAATGATGTTACATGGTTGAGAGAGATTAGAGGAAAAAACAGAATAAAAAGACATGATGATCTCCCCCTGAATTCCCCCTTTCACTATGTGGAGATTTATGGTCCTACAGCCAGAGGTGAGACACAAAACCCCCTCTCTCATTCTGGGTCACCCCTTCACCCCTGTTTCCCCTCCTCTGTGGCTCTTTCTGTTTCTGACTCCCATAAGCTCTGGTTGGCGATAAACACCGTGGGTTGTAAATTCTGCACCAGGCAGACAGGAAGAGCATAAACCACCCTGTTCTACCCCAAAGAGAGAGGAGGGAAGGAGCATAAACCACCCCAATGTACTCATGTGTGTGTAAGACAGAAGGAGAGCTGCTGTACAGGAATAGTACACACACACATAGATGGCATGCCATGTTTAAGAGCTGGCTCGCTCACACACACGCTCACACAAAACCCACAAACACAAATACACACAATTGAACACTCTTAAAGAGAACCTAAAGATTTTAATACGGCCGGGTTTCCCCCCCAGACTTTACAGTGTGTGTGTGTGTGTACCCTGTGTATCCCGTTTACTGTGGGACTTTGACGTTTAGTACACACCCTAAACAAACAAATCAGATATGGTTTCCATACAGTAAAGGTAAGCAGTAAAGATAGTCTTAGAAAATATATAAAGGAAGAGTTCCAAGCTTTATGAATTATGTAGGGTACTGTGCTTTGTGAGCTTTCAGTGCAGCAGATTTTTTGTAACCTTCTCCAGATCCTCCACACAATTTGGTCTCTGAGCTTTACATGCAGTGTACTCATGATTTTATCATTATTTTAGCTGCGAGATATTTTATAGACAGGGGTGTAGAAAGGGGTGAGGGGTGAGGAACCCAGAGATCAATATCAAGTGTCTGAATAATAATGATTCTGCTTTAGTATGGGGTATTGAGTGCAGAATTATAAAAAGAAGAAAAAATATTTATTTTTAATTTTAGCACCTTAACATAAAGTAGTTCATGCAAAGTCAATCAATGAAATAAGAAATGGAAACAAAAAGTATGGCATGAGTAATGTTGACAAAAGTTAAATACACACACTAAACCAGCTGTTACAGCCTCCAAAGTTAAGACAGACAGATTAAGACATTAAACAATAACCTGTAACCGCTCGCTCTAAATTGCCCCAGTATGAAGTGTGACCTTATATAAATTTGCTGCGACTTTGTAAAAGAAACAGCAACGTGATCTTCCATTCTGTAGAACTTTTACCTTATAAACGTTTGCGTACCGTAATACACAGAAACAAGTCAAAATTCCATCATCCTGCTAACCAAATGCAAGGATTCCAAAACTTCAAGCAAAACTAACAACTACTGACACGCAACCCCCAACACACACTGCCCTTATCTGAGATATGAGTGCTGATGAAGGTTGTGTGTGTGTGTGTGTGTGTGCGCGTTTTTGAAGAGAAGCAATAAAAGCAGCTTTTAGCGCTGAGGTGCTCCATCTATTTACCAGTGTCACCCTCAAGCACACTCAGAGCTTAACACACTCCCTCAAGGGCATCCGACCCCCCATTTCACGTATGTGTGTGTGTGTGTGTGTGTGTGTGTGTGTGTGTGTTTGTGTGTGTATGTGCGTGTGCGTGTGTGTGAGATCCCTCCTCAGAGATCTGGAGTGCACTAGCAGGTAATGTGTGACACATCAGTCAGGTCTGAAGAGGCTTTTGCTGAAACGCTGAAAGCTTTTCAAACAGGATCCTCTCTCTCTCTGTCTCTCTTTACACACACATACACACACACACACACACGGCTCTATAGCCAGTGCAAACAAACGTGTGTCGACTGAAAATGGTATCATTTCTCAGACTTGAATAAAGCAGCTCCTAGACAAAAGGGAAAGGGAAAACCCGAACATGCTGTGTGTTCCCATGCCATCTTCTGACCCCACTGGCTACCCACAAGACTAAAGACCATCCAGCAGGTTTGGACTGCATAGGAATTATTAAAAAGTGGTGCCATGACCCTAAAATGTTTGGCAACTACTGCATTACATCCCCCCAAAAATCAGAAGGGGGTCAGGTTTCAACTAGCCACCACTCAATAAAATGCACACTTATGCAGGGTATCGACACACACAAACAAACACAGGTTCAAGTTCACGCCAGGACAAGTGCCTCCCAAGGCATCCTGGGTAGAACAGCATTCCAGTGCAGTCACACCTTAATTGAGGTACAGATGCCACGCCAGGAGGTAAAGGATACAGGGGTGATAGGTACAGACCACACCCCCTTTACTGACACAGGTTCTTAGACCAAGCCACCTTCAGTAATACTAATACAGGTACTGATGCTACGCCCCCTTACAGACCTCCATACAGGAGGTCACACTTCCTTCTTTGGGAATAGCAGGTATAGACCACACCTCCTTCATTGGGACTGCCAGGTATAGACCACACCTCCTTAACTGGGACTAACAGCTATAGACCACACCTCCTTAATTGGGACTAACAGCTATAGACCACACCTCCTTCATTGGGACTAACAGCTATAGACCACACCCCCTCCACTGGGACTATCAGGTATAGAAGACACCCCCTTCATTGGGACTGCCAGGTTTAGACCACACCTCCCTCAATAATACACATACAAAAGCCACACCTCCTTCATCTTCACTGACATGGGTACTGAGAGCACTCCTCATCCATTGACACAGGTGGAGAAGCCACACCCCCATTGCTAATACTTATAGGCAGAGACCACCTTTACTAAGATAGATAGGCAGAGGACACATTTGTGTCCGAAAGGTATAGAGGCCACATTGTCTTCATTTTGCAAACGCAACACAAAGTCACTTTTTACAAAGCTCCTGCTCCTGGGTCTGACCACGCCCATTTCTCATACTAACACGATAACAATCTGAACACTAAAAGCAGCTTCGCTGAAATTTTAAACCAACTGTTGAAGACTTTCTCCAGACGTGCTCTCTGGTTACACTGTCCGGCACATGGCTCACAGCGGGAGGGTCAAATTTGGGTAACCCCCACGAATATTACAGAGGAAAAGCCGGCAAGAAACGAATACAGCAACTTAAGCATGCACTTCCATAACCTCTGAACTCTTACACAGCGTGACAGGCGCTCTCCCATTGTGTGTGTCAACAGACACGACATACACACACTTGGCTTTTATAAAGTTCACGCCAGGACAGGCATCTCCCGAGGCATCGTGGGTAAAACGGCATCTTTTGTGTAGCACAAGAACATTCCGGTGGTTTCAGGTCTCTGAATTCTGGCGGGCTCTGTTCCCCAAACAAATCGACGTGATCCGACACATCAGGCATCCAAACGCACAATCGCGCCCAAACGCAAAAACGAGCCGACAATGTCTGTAGGACATGTTGCTCCGCGAAAGAAAGGACGGGCGCACAAAAAAACTAAACTCAGTCATAAATCAGAGCCAACGTCAAGAGCGGAGATCAAACCTTAGCCGGGGAGAAGCTTCCACTCGTCTGGGTTTCAAAAGGGAAACCTGAACCGTGGAGCTGCAGCTGGATGGAAACAATACGACTGCTCATGTTATTTAATACTCTATAATCCCCAACGGTGCAGAAAATAGAACATCTATTATTATTATTATTATTATAATAATTATTATTATTTATATTATTATTATTATATCAAATTATTTGGACCTAAGAGGTTAAGATCAGAGAGTAAACACAGATGGTGCATTATTTATACGCCAAAAACATCAAACAAGGGGTTTAGATAGCAGAGGATGATCAAAATGAAACGACATCTGGGAGAACGGGATCCTTGGGATCTTGGGATCATCCAAAAAAGGATGTTGCAGAGGGGTTCAGTCTGAGCAGCAGCTGATCAGGTCGCCACCTCCAGACACTTTAGACAGGAGATAATCACTACTCAAATGACGTATCGCCTTTATGTGTGAGAAGTAAGGGCGTTCAGCTCAGAAGTCAAGAGAAAAAACATCATATGATTTTTAATGACTAACAAACGAATCAAATTTATCAGAAGCATCTTCCAAAGCTTAATAATACGGTTCATTCGTGTGATATCAGAGCTGTATGGGAAACCAGCCAACACCAGCCATAATTCTCTGAGAGAATTAAATGCAGTAAAAGCAGCTCCAGAAGCAGCAGAATATGGAAGTAAAATGTGATGTTTAACTCACCGGCTGAAGACAGACTGCTGTATCCACTCACAGGAAGTGCCGGTAGAGCCGGAGGTGAGATCCCTCCTAATGCATGAGGGATGAAGTAAGGGTAAGAGGGGATTGGGAAGGCCCCCAGAGGATGGGCAGGGTTGGGGCCGGGTCCAGACAGCAGCAGGGGCTTATCATTTCCAGACATATCCAAAAAAAGGTGATCCAAAGTCACGGACGTTTATAAATCCATCAGGAGATCCGATAAAACGTCACAATCCCATTTGTCCAAACCCAGTGAACTTCCTAGTGTGTGTGTGTGTGTGTGTGTGTGTGTGTTGCAATCCTTTAAATGAACCCCAAATCAGTCCAAAGAGCTCTGGAGGTCACATGATGATCCTCAGATCACCTCCACCAGCAGGTCTCTTGTTACCTGAAACAGATTAACAACTTTTAACAAAATTTGATCTATGACAGGATTAAACCCCCAATAACGATCACACCGGCGTGATCATGCATGGGTCTTCCCTCCCTCAGACACAGCCTCCAGCTGAAGGTCACTCACTACACCCCCCCACAAGTTCTGCCAAAAAGCTTCAAACTGGCCGGAGTACTGGCAGCTGGGATGGATTCCCTCACACAGAATTTAAATCTGTTAGATCTCTCAGTAAATTGAATTCAATCTGAGTCAAGAGTTCAGCTTGTCCGGTGTCAGTCTGAAATGCTTTGTACTTTTAGCTTAGTGCTTAGTACTTTTAGCTTTGCGCTGAGTACCTTTACCTTAGTGTTTATTACTTTTATCTTAGTGTTTAGTACTTCTAGGTGTGTAGTACTTTAAACTTGAAGATTATTACTTTTAGCTTAGTGTTTAGAAATTTTAGCGTAGTGTTTAGTACTTTCAGATTAGTTCTTGGTGCTTAGTACTTTAAGATTAGAGTTCATTACTTTATGCTTAGAGTTGATTACTTTTAGCTTAGTGTTTAGTACTCTTTGCTAAGTACTTTTTAATTTTAGCTTAGTTTTTAGTACTTTTAGCTTAGTACTTGGTGGTTAGTACATTCCACTTAGTGTTTAGTTGGTGCATCTCTAGTTTAAAAAAAGCATTTTGGACACAGATGGGTGGCAGAGGCCTCTGAACGGGGTCGTCCCCCCTGATAGGCACCAGTATTTAAAAAGATCAGGAGGTGTGTGTGTGTGTCTGTTTGTGTGTGTGTGAGTGAATCAATCAGCTCAGGGTCGGGTGTAAATATGAGCCGTCGTTTGTTACGAATAGAATATCGTTAGAAAACCATCAATCATCATCCAATTATCAACCTACAAAAATGGAATCAGTTCTTACACCTCGCCTGTACCTGTGTGTGTGTGTGTGTGTGTGTCTGTGTGTGTACTAGTCTGTGCATCATTTCTCAATCCTGTTAATCTACACATCCATCTTCCCCCTCTGTCAGACCTTCATATTAGCATCCCGCCATTCACTATCCATCTCTGGCTAATCGTGTTCTGCTGTCCACACACACACACACACACACACACACACACACACACACACACACACACACACACACACACACACACACACACACACAGAGTTCTGCATAGATAAATCTCACTCCCATACACTACATACCCAATACAGATTATTAATTACCTCCCAGCATAGCGAGAGAGACAGACATATGCACTCTATGACCAAAAGTATTTGGACACTCAACTGAAAACCCTTAAATAAAAAGGCCCCATCACCCCTTTATTAAGTTCATAATATTACTATTATGCTTTAAAACCACATCTGACCACAGACCTAATGCGCCCATTCCAGTAGTCATGTTAAAGGAGGCTCACATATATAAAAGGTCTCTCATATATAAAAGGTTTTATTTAAGGTTCCTCATGATTGATAAAAACAGAGTAAAGACACTCAGATCAACAGAAAAAGCGAGAGATCACAGTGTGTGTAAGACGAGTTTATATATCATTCTGAGGTATTGTTGTCCCAAAAGATTAAACAAGCTGACATTTGATGCCTTGTGGGGACTTTCTGCTGGTCTTGACAAAAATGGTTTTTTTTTTAATTCCAAAAGAGCAGAAAGTACAGAGTTGGGCTACCAAGGTTCAGATGGAGGTGCAGGTGTAGCATCAACTGCCTCCAGATCTACACTTCTCACAAAAATTAGGGGATATTTCTAAATAAATCTAAAGAGGATGCCAAAAGAACTGCTGGATAATCGGAACCTGTCCATACCTCATCACTGTGAGTGTGTTTTGACACTCTTGGGTGACCATTAGGGGTGTGCCATATTGTATTGTTCGCGATAATACTGTTGTAAGTTTTGAAGTGATATAAAACATCCATATCGTGATATTCCGACATGTTTACATAACAACGTAATGCATTTACACAGAGTACGGCACATGTCCATTAAGCAGAGCAACAGATTTGTGCCCAAAAAAGGAGCGACTTCGGTAGTGTGGTTTTGGTACAAAATATCAGATGTACGACAAACTACAGTAATATGTAAGCTATGCAAAGGTCTGTAACAAGAGGGAGAGGGTGTGGAAACGTGTCTGATCTGTTTTACCACATCGAGCAGAAACTGCATCTTAGTATGAGAAGTCAAAAATACTGCGAGGTAAGGTAGTTTAAAGTATAAAATATATTTTGCAATTGTATGTTCTTGAAGTACAGTGTTCCCTCGCCACTTCGCGGTTCACATTTCGCGGACTCATTGCATCGCAGGTTTTCAAAAAATATTAAAGGAAAAAATATATCGCGGATTTTTGCTGTTTTGAGGGTTTTTGTGGAGCTTGATCTGCACATGCATAGTACGTGTGGTATAGTTAACGTATACATATACATGTATTTGATGAACAAAAAAATCACATGGAAAAAAAAATCACAAAAATTATAAAAATCTATTAAAAATAATCATTCTAACAATAAAGGAATGTTATAAATCATAAAATATTACGACTTACAGTAAACAGCGTATTTACTCAGCGGATGAATACTCACCAAAAGCGAGAAGTAAGACTAGAGCATCGCCCGCCTGAGTTGCTACTTGCCAACATGACAACTTTTTGTCTGCGGTGTTGTGTTCGCTGTTTGTGAAAGTTTCATTATAGACTGAATTCATTCAAGCCCTACGATGTCACCCAAACTAAAATAGTGTATAAATACTTGTAAATAAATGTAGCGTCCCTACTTCACAGATTTTTTTTATCGCGGGTTGTCCTGGGACGTATCCCCAGCGATAAACGAGGGAACACTGTATTTGAAATTATACTTATCTATACTATACACCCAGCCCCTCAGTAAGCCACACACACACACACACACACACATCCAGATGGGATCAAAGGAAAGTTTTTCCAATGGGAAAGTGGTCATATCAGAATAGACCAGAATTGTCTCAGAAATCACTTCCGCAATCATATTTGCAATATCTCTTGTGGTTTGACAGTTATCAACACAGAAATTTCATCACAGGTACCTGAAGATGTAATTGAAGATTCTGATGTCCGGGGAACATAGCTGCTGTATCATAGCCACAGACTTTCAGCATCAAACAACTTAGTATGGTTTAGACGTAATAAACATTAATTCTTGCATTTTAGGCCTACAACACAACTGGCACGAGGGCTAGAAATCTGGATAAGGGCGTCTCCTAAATACTGTAAATGTAAAAGTGGGACTGCGGCGGCTTAGTGGGTAAGACACTGGACTATGGGTCAGAAGATCTAGGGTTCCTATCCCACCTCTGCCAAGCTGCCACAATTGGGTCCCTGAGCAAGGCCCTTAACCCACAATTGCTTGGATTGTAAGACTATGAATTGTAAGTCACTCTGGATAAGGGCATCTGCTAAATAACGTAAATGTAAATGTAAATATTCCAACTTTTTTTGAATGTGTTGCAGACCTGAAATACAGATATAGTTGTTTATTAACATTGTTAACCAAACGAAAAATGAAATATCTTAGGTTCATACTGTGTGCAATTAAATAAAAGTCAAAGTAAATGTATGAAAAGTAGTTTTTAAGTACAGTAACTGAGGAAATGCTCGTTACTTTCAGCTCTGCTGTTGCACTCACAGCGACCAAACTGCGCCATCTAACGGACAGCAATCAGACTCTTGCTATTGCTTGAATAAAAGAGTTCAAATGAAGAGCAAAGGGAACACTCTCTATGTGGTCCTCGTGCACTAGAAACAGATGTTAAGTTCTGAGGCCACTTACAACACTTAAGAACATGGATCCTGTCAAAGAGGAAAACTAACAAAAATACATTACAGACAGACAGACAAACTGCAGAAAAGTTGCTGGATGCTTACAAACCCAAATTATGGTTACTTTATGTAACAGATTCAATTTCCTTACTCTAGTAAGATACAGAAAGATTTTGTGTAATGCAAGACCTCCTGATTTTTGTGAGCAGTATCCATAAATAGTCCATACTATTGCACTGTGATAAATTCAATATAATTGCTAAAGTTATTTACATTGTGGTGCCATCAGAAGTAGATGGATTAGAATAGGCTCCACCTTTGTGCACATAAATTGTCATAATCCTCAAAAATAAATAAACCTTGTTCTGAAAAGGAACAGTTTTTGATAGCATTCATACAAAATGTTATGAAATCTGTCTTATCAAATTTGAGACACAATTATTTTTGATCAGGGTGTAGTTATAAAAAGATAACATTAAACATTCAGTTGAACTATATTAAATTCTTTATTAATGTTGTGCTATGCAGTTAAGAAAATTAAAACACACAAAGCAGCCAGTATCAGTCAGATGCTCTCAAAGATTAGTCAAAAATAGAAACTAAAATTTGAATAAAACCAGAAGGTAAAATCTGGGGCAGAATAATAAAAGCAATGTTAAACACTCCGAATCAATAAAGTCAAAGTCAAATTGTTTTCTATAGAGCTTTTTACAATGGAGCATTGTCTCAAGCAGCTTTACATTGTTATATTATCTTAAAAGGCCAATCCCAAATTGAGCAAGCCTAGGATGACAGTGGAAAGGAAAAACTCCCTGAATGTAAGGAAGAAACCTTGGGAGAACCAAGTCTCAAGGGAACCATTCTCCTTGGGTGTCCTAGATGTTAACTGAAATAGTTAAGTTTGTATTAATTTTAAAATTAAGCAAATAGTAATAATTAAATTAAATAACAATTAAATGTAAAATAGTTGAGACATTGAGTCATTAGAACCGGAGGAGAAGCAGAAGGTAACACAGCCAAGAGGTAAGAGCCAACCCAAGCCATGCGTCCCAGTCTAAATCTAACCAAAAACTTACGTAAATTAGAATGTTTTTAGCATATACTTAAAAATTATTTATTTCATTGTTGGGGGTGGGGGTGTGTGTGTTTGGGGTGGGGGGTATGTATGAGAAAGCTTTTCCCCCTGCTGTGACTTTTTTATTCTAGGAACTGAAAGAAGTCCTGCAATTTGTGAACAAAGAATTCACTTGGCTAATGTGGGGCAAGACCAGACCAGATCAGAAATTTTGCTTTGCTGCAAAACATATAGTTTATCTATATCAATACCAAATGTTAATATTAGATTTAAAGTATTATTACAGCGGTGGGTCGGTCCCATCACATTCTGATTTATACCCATGGATTCTAAAATGGACTCAAAAGCAACTTTAAGTGTATTCTGCTCATTTTCAAAATTTACATTTTCAAAAATTAGAGTCTTATCTGTTGTAAGTACTAAGCAGCAAAGAAAATCATCGAATTCCTAAAGAAATTCCTAATAAGGGCCAGAAGGGCGGTAAATAGTGGATACATTATGGTTTAGATTTACCTAATGATGGATTAGTCACATTAAGAATCAATATTTCAAACAAATTAGTCTTATAATGGGATTTAGCTCTAACAGCTAGATATTTGTCAAAAATTGTGGCTACGCCTCCTCCATGACCATTAGGACGAGGGCATTGAACATAACTGTAGGCTTATTTAAGGCTAAATATTCAGGTGTCAATCCAAGTGTCAGTAAAACAGATTATGTGTAATTGTTTATCAGTGATTAATTCATTTACAATCACTGCTTTGCTTGTAAGTGATCTAATGTTACGTAATCCTAGCTTAAACTTAAGATTGTTATTTCTACAGGAACTATCTTTGTTTATCGTAATTTGATTATTAAAACAGACTTTTTGAGTGCATTTAGGTATGGGACAGATGTGGGTAACAGACACAGTCTGCTGCCTGACCCCTCCTCTTGGATAGCCCCTAACAAATCCTGCCATAAGACTATGGGCAATATTGCAGGAGATGAGAGCAGCACCTTCCAGAGTGGGATGGACACCATTCTGTCGTAAGAGGCCATCCTCTTAGGTGGCAATTGATACTTTGTCATGAACATGTGTGCGAATAGGTTTTATTCATGATGTTGATGATGGACAGAACATTCTTGAGCCAGATGCTAAAGCATCAGCGAAGCATGCTGTTGGGATGTACAGTCGATTCCGGTTAATCGGACCACATCAGGGCGCGATCTTTTAGGTCCTAATAACCGGCTGGTCCAATTAAACGAACATGCCCTATGTTACAAGACGG
>JAUZSU010146178.1:0-15022 GCA_034780255.1 Parotocinclus maculicauda | reverse complement strand
CACACACACACACACACACACACACACACACACACACACACACACACACACACACACACACACACACCACACCACACACACACACAATATTTATAGGCCTATTAAAGCAACTGTATATCTTTAGTTGGTAAAGACACCGTATATACTGATAATATCGAAAAAAACACAAATAAAATGGCTTGAAAAGGGCATAATTATTATGTACCAACCACTGAATAATATTCTATGTCGACATCAATATTTCCTTCATAATGTAATTCTGTAGCATTTATACAAAAAAGAAAAATATATAGAAAGACCTTCCATAAATATTTCTGTAGGATATAACCCAAGATTATTGTAAAACAATGTAAAAACTCCCAGTTACGTTGTATGTCAGACATCCTGCATTTTTTGCATAAAGAATTTTCATATTGCATCATAACATTTAAAAATCGCAAAATGATGGCCAACTTATATATACACAAAGGAAACATATAATTGCATCTTTGAAAGGGACGCATCTGGTTGCAGTATTTTCCACATCTATACTGATTTCCAAAATACACATATCTTTCATAAAAATAAGTTTACATTGAAAGAGAGCTATAAAAGTCAAGTATGCGTAAATTCAAGACAAACACATGCGCAAAAGCACTTGTAAATGCATGTACACTGTCACTACCTGCAATCGTTCCAGTCTGGAAGGCTGGAAGAGCAAAGGAGCACATCACAGGGCTTAAACAGGTGAGTAGAGAAAGCAATCCCATTCTCAGTCAGAGCAGTATCTTCCTCATATGAACTTTAGCAAACAGCTGAACTGAGTAGTTGCCATCATGCTCCTGTCAGTATTCAGGGTGCGTAAGGGTGCTGTTTTCTTGCGGGAACCACTATCTAAGCGCAGTCTTATTTCTTGCACTCAAATTAAGGCACGGACAATTAATACAGTTGATCCCTACAATTCTGTATAAAGAATTTAAGAGCAAGCAGTGATTTCACTTTGCTTTTTACGAGAAAAAAAACTGATAGAAAACTCCTAGAATGGTGGTAATCAAAACAGTGTAACTCCTAATTCCATCCTAAACAAGGCTAGAAACAAGGCTGTGAACACAGAGCTGTTAGCAACACAGTAAAACTACATTTATTGAATAACTAAGGAGACTAAACCTCAAGAAACAGCGTGATTTGTTTTGCAGACATTTGGTGACACACCGATTCCTATGCAGCGGACTACAGTGTGGGTTTACCATCAGCAACCTAAACCTAAAGAATCCACAGCCAGAAAAGAAAGGAGGGTAAATTGTTTTGTCAGTGGGTCTGTTACTTTGCTGCGCCATTCAATTCACATGTTAGACCAGGCACATGACATTAACCTACCAGAATACTAATGTTTCACATCATCTTCATTTAAAGCATTTAGTCCCTTCAGGCACGGTTCGCTTCATAGAGCATCAAGCAGTTTGTCTAGAACATTTTCAGACAACATCGACTACATGAGGTTAGGACTTTCAAAGTTTAGTAAACAATTATACACATTCAATATACTGAGAAATGACTTTATATGCTGTATATACATCTAGGCTTACATCACTGATGTGGTCAAATTCCACCTTCAACACGCAGCAAATGCTGACAAATGACCTTTGTTGTACAAAATAAAGCTACATTTTATGTCATAAAATATGAACTGCTCTTTGATCATTCTTACATGACCAATTAGTATGTTATCATTACAAAAACAGAGGTAAACTTTTCTATACTCTTAATAATCTTGACACATTTAATTTTGTATATTCTTCTTATTCCATAATAAAGTATGTACATTAGACTGGCTACATTCTTCAGATACTTCCCAAATATCCTATGATCAATACCATCAAAAACACATACACCACGTCTTTTAGTTTTAGACCATTCAAGACTTTACAAAACATACTTTGTCCTTTTTTTTCACTTTTCAGGCCTCTGGTACCACCAATCCACCTATAGAGCTAATTCTTTTCATGATAAGCCTGATTTATACTTCTTCAGAAAATCTGTGGTGAGCCACTCAAACTAACCTTTATATAAAGCAGTTCATCTTAAGTTTCTTCTTATGCTTACCGGAGAGTTTTTCTTGTCACTCTCATTGGCCATTTAGAATTGAGACTGCGTTATTTGTAAAGCTGCTTTCCAGTATTGTTTTCAGTTAAACATCAGACACTCTATTAGGTACACCTCCTTGTTTCTACACTCACTGTCAATTTTATTAGTTCCACTTAGCATACAGATACATTTTGTAGTTCTACAATTGCAGTGTGTAGTCTGTTTCTTTACAGACTTTATTATGTCCTTTACTAATGGTCAGAACCCCCACAGGACCAGCACAGGTCAGGTATTACTTTAGTGAATTAATGTGAAGGTGATGTGTGTTTTGCTGGTATGACTGGATCAGACAAAACAGTATGAACACGATCATTTGAGTTGAATGCACCTGAACTTCTTCTTGGTTCTATAAGACATTTCACATCTAGTATTCATAAAAGAGACCAAATAACCACTCCTAGCATGGCACAACATAGAAAGCAAGCTTATCATGGCAGGACTCACCAGTACATCCACATCTAAAGGACAAGGGACGGTCACAAGGATAAAATTTTCATATTCTGGAGAGAGAAATCGGAGGGTTTTAAAAGAGGTGTGAAGGAGGCAACATATGTCCAACTAGAACCACCAGTCGGATTACAAACCAATGCCACCTACAAAGCAGTCTTGAGATCCCTTCCTAGGAGGTTTTAATCTTATTAACACCTTGACCCATATGACTCCTGCGACTCACATGATGGTAGGGTGGGGCAACAATTACATTAATTGGTCACACCTTGGCCCTGTGATCTTAACAACTCATAGAGTGACAGTGTTGGTTAAGGACTCTCAGAGGGATTAGAGGTTAAATGTTTAAGCACCAAGAAGTTGTCCAGTTGCCTACAACTTAACACTCTACTATGTCTACCATGACCTGAAAGACTGAGGACACAGATACTGTTCACTCATTGTGCCATCTACTAGATATATATCGTACTTGTCCACCTTGTAGATGTAATGTCAAAGACAGTTTAAGATATGTTTTTGCAATTTGTTAATCATCCTCCTTCATCAGTGCTCACATGATGCTGCCTACCGGTTGGACATTGTGGTAGGTGAGCTATTTTCAGTCCAGCAGCAACATGAGGCGTTTAAAAACGGATAGCATAGCTGTGGTTCATACCAGCACAACACCTACTAACACACCACCACTTCAGAGTCCACCACCCAAATACTGTAGTACCTGATCTGTGGAGGTCCTGTCCATTAAAGAACAGAGCAGAGGTGATTAACAAAGTACCTAGAGAAACAGATGGACTACAGTCTGTAATTATATGATGGAAAAGTGCATATATAGGGCAAATTGAACTGATAAAAATGTAATTGTATAAACAAGAAGGTGTAATTATATTTAAAATTTAACTGCATTCACTGTAATCTTGTCCATCATGCAAAAGATGGGTATTAAACAGACAGTAGTACAAGGTGAAAGTGCATGATTTGTAGAATATTCTAACAGACTTAACATGAATTAAAGTACCAAAAGAACAACCTAACCATAGCCTACTAAACGTCTGTTAAATTGCATTGATCATAAAGGCTGGCTAACTATGCAGTTTTGGTGCATTAAGCTGTTCTTGGCTTTACAGCAGAATGACATCTTAATGTGAAAGATGATTAACTGATTATGCTTTTAGTGTGTGTGATGGCTTGTATTCACTGTATATACTGCAGTTTGTGTGCGCAAACTCTTACATACTCTCAATTTGTGTTATTCTCTAGTTGTTTAAGTCTGACTTTTTTGCTGACTAGATTAAGCTTCCAAATACAAGCTTCTAAAATGTAAGTTGACCTTCAAATCTGCTTGGTGTTGACATAGATGACGTCAATCACAATCCCTGATTGGTGTATTTTGCTTTTGGGATTATGGGTAATGTGGCACTTCAACACAGGTAGTGTAAGAATATTATTGAGGAGCATATAACATCAGTTAAAATGTGATAGCTTATAATGAATGAGTTGTATCAGATTTAGACATAATCAATAGAAATATATTGCTTACAAAAATAAGGGGGTATTTCATTTTGATTTTTGTTGTGATCAGTGTATAATCCTCCAAGGAATGGATTCATGGCATTGTTCTTCTTGATCTTCATTGTTGTGGCCTGTTTAAGAAGTCTCTGTTTCTGAGTGCTGTTACTTATCTCTGCTTCTGAGTGGCGTTATCCTCTGTTTGAAGCATAAATCAGGCTTAAATCTACTGTTTTTCAGGTCTATTGGTAATGTGGAAATGCAAACATTGTACAAAGACATTTTATCAAGAAGAAATATTACTGTTTTGTGATTTTTCTAGCATCTCATGGCTTTAAGCACCTAATGCAAGTACTTTTAGACTAGTTAAAAACAGCAAACACTATAAGCCAATGAAGGATTGCATAGATACACACAGGCCAGGAGGCTGCCTAAAGCAGGTCTTGTACATCATTTTGGCATACACAATCCAAAATCAAAATGGTTTTAAAAAATCCAAATGTCAATTTTATCCTGAGCAGAATATATGTTTATATCCAGCAAGGCATGGTCTTGTATTCTTTTGATGATGTTAAACCTATATTATTGTCCAGCACATGGATACTGCTCAGTAAAATGACTAAGACTGTATTGTATGCTGCACGGCATTGCACCAAACATCAACATGTTAACGCTGGTACTTCCTGATATATTTTCAGCCAGTTGAATGCTGTAGTGTTCAGTAAAGTTATGTAGCATGCACTTTTTATGCATGTCAAACATACAAGTCGGAACTTAATACTTGGCTAAGTTTCTTACAAGATAATTATATCCTACAGTAGATTCTAATAGCAAGAGGTGGGGTTAGACAATATGTGCATACAAATATCCCAGTTTAGTTAATTCAATTGCAAGACTATTTAAAAACATTACAAATAAATATGCAACATAAAATCCAGGGGTGACTAGTACAATATCCCCTATTAATTCACAGTTACAATGGTGTGCTGTTGACCCAAACGAATATTGCAAGGCATACTCGGCTGTGTCTGACTGAACTACTATAATACCTTTACCACTTAGCACATCCACATAGTTCACTCGACAGGGAAAATTAAATCAGTCTGTAAACACGCAGTCAGACAGCACAACGCTGAGGTCACCCATTGTGCCCGGGGTGGATATCAATACTGGCAATGACACCCTTCAATATATATTTTCAATCATCAGTTATACACATATCTAATAAACATGTCGTATCCTGTTGATACACAAGGCCATCATTGACTTTAGCTATATTTACAATAACATTTTGGCATGCTTCACTTTTTTATGGAACTCTTTGTGGTGAAGGTGAAAGTGAAGGTGTCCAGATGGAGAAGAAGGCAGGGCACGGACCTGTAGGTCCTTATTGCACGCGGCGGCAGTAGTAGCCCAGGACTTTGCACTTTTCGCACAGGTGCTGTGGGTGCTCTTTGCTCTGGTCTGAAACATCCAGGCCATCAGGCTTCTCCAGAGGACGCTGGGAAAACAGAACATGTCAGCATTTGTACCAAAGACCTTTAGTTCAAATTCTTCAATAGCAACTTGGATCTTTAAAGGCTTATATTATGAAAAATCTTTTTAAGTTCAGCTTTCAAACCACAGTCTGGCTCTGTCAGGCAGGACGTATCAAATTTCTTTCTAAGCACTGGTATCAAATATATACTTAGATCACCAGAACGTGCCAGTGGAAATACTTTGAGGATACCATCTCTCTGGTATGTTTATACCTTGCTGCACCAGCAGGGCGATCTGATGAGCTGAATATTATTTTATGAAATTATGCAAAATAAAAACAATATGTCTGACAGCCAGCAGGTTTTTGGCTGTTAATCACAAACAATAGTTCCACAGTTGCTGTTACAGAATCTTTTCACAGCCCTGTTATTCTTTCCAGACTCTCTCAGTTGTATTATATGGATTATGGAAAACCAGGCTAACACAGGCCACTGGGAAAAGGTGATGTAGTATCAAACTGGAGCATTTATTCAAGAGTGAAGGGCTTTGTTAATGATAACATTAAGGGATATTAAATATCCACTGTGGATTAGGCATTTGGCCGATGCACTTAATAATTAGAATGAACTTAAACAGAAAAGACGAGTCAAGCAGCACAATGAGGGATTGTACTATTATTACCATTTCTTTTCTTCTTATAGAAAATGTCAGTGCTTCTATAGCAAGGCATTCAAATTCATGGCTTCATGGAATCTCAATGTTAATGACATTTCTGGTATGGCATTGTTTCTGGACTTCATACTGTGACTATGACCATACATGAGAAACTATAACATTTAACATATAAACACTGGCTTCTGTTTTTACTTACAAGAAATATTTACCAGAAACAGAAATATCCATGTGCCCATTTGCTTAAACCTGTGGACTTCTACAGAGGCTGCAAACAGGAACTTCACCTGATTCCACTTGTTTAATCAATTCATTATAGTCATCACTCGACTATTAGATGTGGCACCTAATTAGATGCACTGAAATCCTGCAGCTACTGCACATCTTTGTGTTAAGAGTAATGATCTCTGCAAAACAGTTTTTGGGTACAACTCAAATGCTGACGAGGGGTATTTTAAGTGAACGATGCTTAAAAGGCAAGGAATTGGCCTGCAAGTGAAAGGTTAACCACAACATATGCAGAGAAAAGAATGCGTATTTCCCATCAGATTCCTCAAAACGTTTTATTCACTGAAAGCCACTATTCTATTACCCTGTAACTTAATCCATGCTTACATGCAAAAATACAAGTCTTTAACAGTATTTAGGATCATCCATTAAAGCAATCAAGAACAATGTGATAGAGTTCTTATGCTTAATCAGTCTTTTCATTACCTTGTGTATATTCTGGAAGAGGCCATTCAAAAAGGTTGCCTGCATTATTCTTTAATTTCACATACTGTTTCTGTGTGCATTGTCAACTATGCTGATTACTGTGTACTGTGTACTGTGAGCTGGCCAAAGTGCTGTACAGTCAAATTAGGAAATCCAAAAAGCAACTCAAAAGACAACAAACAAACAGAGGCAATAAAACCATGGCAATAAAATTAAGGGGAAAAAGCCTGGACTACGGCTTTCCCAGAAGACTATTACTCAAAAACTCTCATTCCCTCGAAAACAACTTTTCTTCTATCCACAGTGCATCCATGCATACATTAACTGGAGTTAAAAAAATAAAAGCCTTAAACTTAGAGCTTTTTTAATGCTATTTGGCTAAAACAGTGTAAATTTGATGTGCCCTCAAAATAACTCAACACACAGCCATTATGTCTAAACCGCTGACAACAAAAATGAGTGCACCCCTTAGTGAAAATGACCAAATTGGGCCCAAAGTGTCAATATTTTGTGTGGCCACCAAATTGGTGGATGTTAGAGATCTTGCACTCCTCCACCTTCCATTTGAGAACTCTCCCAACGGTGCTCAATAGGGTTTACATCTGGATACATACATCACCTTTACTCTAAGTTTCTTAAGCAAGTCCTCCTGGAGGTTTGTTTGGAGAAGTTCATGTTGGAATTCAGTTTTTGAAGGGAGAGGATCGCACCCTGCTTCAGTATGTTGCAATACATGTTGGCATTCATGGTTTCCCCAATAAACAGCTCCAAACCATAACATTCCAACCACCATGCTTGACTGTAGGCAAGACACACTTGTCTTTGCCCTTATATGGTTGGTCTCATCAGACTACAGGACAGGTTTGTGCAATCAATGTCCTTAGTCTGCTTGTCTTCAGCAAACTGTTTGCAGATTTCTAATGCATCATCCTTAGAAGAGGCTTCCTTCTGGGATGTGCAGTGTATGGTCTGAGCACTGGCAGGCTGTCCCCCACCCCTGTAACCTTGGAGTGCTGCCAGCAGCAATGCTCCCATGTCTATTTTCAAAAGCCATCCTCTGGATATGATGCTAAGTATGTGCACTCAACCTTTTCGGTCATTCATGATGAGGTCTGTTCTGAGTAGAACATGTCCTGTTAAATCACTGTATGGTCTTGGCCACCATGCTGCTGATCACTTTCAGGGTGTTGGCTATCTTCTTTAGATCCTCAAAGAGTTCCTTGCCATGAGGTGCCATGTTGAACCTCCATTGACCAGTATAAAGAGGGTGTGAGTGTCATAACATCAAATCTAACACACCTGCTCTCTATTCGCACCTGAGACCTTGTAACACTAATTAGTCATATGATACCAGGGAGGGAAAATTTTCACTTTGGGGTGTACTTACTTTTGTTGCCAGAGATTTAGACATTAATAGCTGTGTGCTAAGTTATTTTGAGGGCACAGCAATTTTACACTGTTACACTGCAGACTGACTACTTTACATTGTATCAAAATGCCATATCTTCAGTGTAGTCCCATTAAAATATCAAATAAAATTGTTACAAAAATGTGAGGTGTGTACTCACTTTTGTGAGATACTTTAAAATAACATCCTGAAATAAACTGTTTAGGTAAACTAATTAATGGCTCTTTGTTCACTGTGAAACAAAACACAATTTCAGACTAACCAGTGATTACCTAGAAAACAGACTCACCTAGCAACATCTTGTCAGTCCTCACATGACTTTAATTAGTCTATGACTGGTGGTATTGACGCTTAAAATAGCCTATTAAAGTGGCTTAAAAATCTCCAAAGACCTTGGCATCCTGGCTTCAAGAGTTAGAAATAATATCAACAATTTTTCTACTTGGAAAACACTATGGGCAAAGGCCAAGAAAGATTGCTCAAAAAAAGTATAGAAAATTGTGTCTGAAAACATGGGAAAACATTCTATGGCCAGATGAAAACAAATCTAGAGTTTCTTGCCAATGTATTTTTGTTAAAAATAAAAATTCAATTATGATTCTCTCTCAGACTAAATTTACTTCAATTAAAGGTTGTATTGTTTCCTCATTTTTTGGGTGATATGCATATGCTTGTGTTTGTGAATGTACATATGTGATCTGTAAAGGAAATATACTAAAAGCAGTGTTGCACCTGTTTGTGAGGGTACACATTGATGTGACACTTGATACATTCCTGCCCCATATTGGCCCAGGAGTTTCCACTCATCCACTTCCTTTTGCATTTGGGGCACTTGTACTCGCCAAAGCACCTCTTCTTGCCTTGGTACGGTGTGAGTCCTTCACCTTTGGGCCGGGCCTGAAATGGCATAGCAGACACTACAGTTAGATACACATACTGCTTCATGAAACATTGAAATCACTGAGCAGTGGAAGCTGGTATAAGCCTGGGCTCACGTGTTTTGACCAAATGTTTCCTCTCTTGCAGCCTTTCTTTCACCCAATATTCTTGCCTCATCCAGAGGATGCTGTTCAAGCTCCTTCAATTGCAACCAAGTCTAAAAGCAAATCTCATTGTGACGTTTTTCTTAGCTTTTGACAGATTTTGTCACTTCTTAAAACCTAACAAAGCTACCAGTTGTACTTTCTGATCATTTGGACCATCTGACAACTGACAACACTTATCAAACAAATAGATGAAGTCTGAATTATTCTGGTTTTTAAATTAAGAGGATTTCCTTCAAACATTTACTTCTTTTTTTGTCATGTGTTATTTATGGGGCTGTGTGAATGAACAAAAAACACTGTATCTGAAGTTTTTAGCTCCAATGTGGGCCTCTTTCATATGTGATATTGAAATCCAATATATATGCGATACGTTGCAAAGCAACTCATAGCTAGATGGGAGTTAATGAATATTTTACATCACTCTAACTTGGCATTCGTCATAAATGGATGACAGCAATAAGGGAGGGTTTTAGTGGTAAGTGGGGTAGTAAAGTAGCAGACCTCATAAATATTGGGGACGATGACTCTGTACAAACAATACAACACATAATGCCACCCTTCCATGCTTGAGGAGATTCTATGATCGAACGTGCCCAGAGAAGGATGTGGCTGTCAAAAGAAAAGAAAATGCCTTAAATCAAAGTTTAAAGAAACCAAGGATGCAAATCAAAGAAGCGGCCACAGCCGAATAATATGTCCCTTTTAACATGACTATTAAAGTGCCTGTTACTGTTGACTCCCCTTTTGTTTACGGAGGAGCGGGTTATATTAAGTATCGGCTTTTTCACAAATTACAGTTGTATGTCACCTGTCAGATCACTGAGTGTAATTAACATGTAGACAATTATCAAGCATTCTCAAATTTTAACACAACAGAGTACAGTCAAATTAAGTATGTTAGAGGAATGGGTGGTCCTCCTAAAGACTCATACTATATGCTTGTTAGAAATTCATGCAAGTTACAGCAGTAGCTCCAGTAAAAGTTGCAGAATCCATCCCATATATGAGAGAATAAGAAACCCAAAAGTATGTTAATAATGTAAATGCAATTATAGCTTTACAGAATGTGTTGTGGTTCTCCACATGCATTCTGTTCACAGAATTACACATGTGTGTGCCATTATGGTCCCGTTCCAACTAACCTCTCTTTAAAGGAGAGAGAGAAACTGAGACAAAACAACCCAATCTGTCATAGACATAAAATCTTTCATGTCATGAACCCCTCTTTTCAAACAGGTGATAAAAGAGGTTTTAGGAAATCTTGGTTTGCCCATGTGAAATCTATCATAGTAGTTTCTGTACTTGGGTGATGGGGTTCAGTGCTTTAGAAACCTGAAGCTGGTTCCAAATTACACTGTGAATGAGGGATGGTGGAACTGTTCCATTGGTCCCAGATGAGTAATGCGAGGTGAAATTATTTGCATCTGGGCCAGCGTGCACCAAGCCAGTAATATGCATCACAATGCTGCTACATGCAGCAGACCTTTCTCCAAAACCTTAAACAATATGACTCAAGCACTGTCAACAAACCATCTCCTCAGTTAACAACAGCTGGTAACCAAGACAAATGTGGCTACATTTCTAAACTTTAAAAATGCACTGATGCAAGGCCACAGCAGCGTCGCTGCAGGACTAGTGTGGGTGGGGAGGTCTAGCACAGGGAAAAATTATAAAAAAAAGTTAACATAACTGACTTCAGCCCCACTGATTCATACTTTCCATTGTTGTGATTTATGAAGCTTTAGGTGTAACTTCAACTTAGCATAATGAAAACAGTAAAAGCACTTTACAGCAGTGCCTGTCCTATGCTATGATGTCATGTACAGTATAAGATTGTGTGTGTCTTAGCAGGATAAAAGCAGTGTATCAAGCTTTAGCTCAATTTGCATTTTAATCAATTTCATGACATTTACAGCATTTGACAAAGACCCTTATCCAGAACGACTTACAGCTAATACAATCTTACAAGGTACAATTATTCCAACAGTGACTGTACAGCACTGCAGGTGATCGAACCCTTAACCATCTGGTTAGAAGTTTATTAACTTGGCCACTGAGCCACCACTGTGATATGTATTGCAAGAAAAAGCCATTTAAAAGGCAAATGTATGCTTCTCTTTGACTCAGATTTGTCAGATCTGCATTGCTGGACAATTCACAGCTAAGTCTATTCACACTGCCAAGCTTGCCACGCTATGAGAAAAACCTCTATCTGCATACCATGGCCTGGGTTCATGCCAAAAGACACAGACAATGTTGTGTTGACCTACTTTGGGTGCGTTTTAATAGATTAGCTTTGAAATAAGTTGTTGTGAACACAAGGCTATCAACTTAGAAAGTTTTAAATGCAACATATGATTTTATAATACAATAAATCAAATATAATATGTCCCAATATTTGAAGGATTTTATATGTTTAAGAATTTCAATCATGTAAAATATTTCAAAACATTAATTTTGCTGACATTTGTTTTACAGTGTAAACTCCATTAACTTCACAAGTTTGGAAAAATCTGATGATCCATGTTACCTCAGCATGATTTCACAGTATTCCAAAGAGCATCTTGAGATGTCACTGAATGATTTACTTTCTCAGTTGTCAAGTGCCCTCATAAATGCTTGAAGGGCTTTAGGTCGAGTAAATGTACAGTAATGTACAAAGTCTTCAATGATCTTTATCAACAATGGTGCTTGAAAGTTTCTGTACGTTTCAGAATGAATATGAAAATAATTTACAGTATTTGCAGGTATGACTGCACAAAGGGGTCAGACCAGATACTAAAAGCAAAAGCTTGCATACTTTTGTCACTCACAGAGATGTACCATTGATTCATGTTCCTCATTAAATAAATGACCATAAACAAAAATTGTGTGTCATGTGTTTAGTTATATTTATCTACTTTCAGGACTTGTGAAAATATGATGGGTTTAGGTTACATTTAGACAGAAATCAACAGTTCTCAAACTTTTGAGCACAGCTATAGTTGCTGAAAGGTGTGTGTCTAAGGTGTGTTTTGGGGTCATTATAATGCTGCAGTATTAAACAAAGGTCCAAACAACCATTTTCACTCGTGCTTTCAGACTTTTGGCCAACACTGTAAATAAAACAATAAAATATATTTCCTGGAGTGCTGCTCTAGTAAAAGAAAAAAAAGAGCTGACATTGAGCTGGATCTCATTAATGTCTCTTGTATAAATTAAAAATTTGGCAAATGGTCTATGTTTTGAATTAATTACTCACACAAAACAGACCTGACTTGTCTTATAATGTTTAAAATTGCACATGAACTTTTATGATGTATTTCACACTTTTGTTCCAATATAGTGTAACCAGAGAAACTAAATCAAATACTTTGCTCTTCAAAGGCAACCATTTGCAATGAAATGGGCCTTTTCAAAATCCACTTCACCTAGTAAACAGCTAAGTCTGAGTTAACAGATTGATTCCAGAGCTCTGTGTTTTAGTTCCATGTTTACACAGTTGAACCCAGTGCATTGCTCTAAAAGCAGCATGACCACTTCAGCCCGGACCTCACAGAACGCTAAACAGACTAAACAGCAAACTCATGGAACTACTGAGCTGCTAGGTTATGAAAAAAGAGTGCTTAAAGTCAGACATGCAACTGATAATGAAAACCAATATCACATTTAATATGACTATTATGTATCGATGAGTGTCCATGTCAGCATTAGTTTAAAAGAAAGGGCCTTCAACACTGCAAAATGTACTTCCATAAACAAATGAAATGTTGCAAACACAAGACAAAATCTGTCTATCTGCACTGAAATCTGAACTATCTGTTTTTTCCAAACTGAAACTCAGGTGTCTGCTCAGGACCTAAAGAGGAACATATCAAGCATCTACAAGCTTACACAGAGTTAAAAAAAGGAAACTGAATCTGATCACTATCGCCTCTCCTTAGCCCTCCAGCTGTGCTCACTAAGGATGGTGGAAAAGGCTGGGATTGAGAAGTAGATCCAACCTCCTTGTAACGGGACAAATACCACAGTACGGTAGTCATCGCTCGCAGCTGGAGAGGGCCCTCCAATCAAGCCCTACAAGACTGAAGGAGAAGGAAATCAGAAGCAGATGGGTCCCACACTGGTATGACACAAGAAGACACTAAACCTCTACATAAACACACAGATCTGCTCTGAATTAGGACTACAGGTTATCAAACAAGGGCCTAAGGAAAGTGCCAATCTAAAACATTTGCTGTGACCACAAGCTTAAAAAACCTTATTGCCACCAGTACTCTGAAACCAAAAAATACTATTTTTTTTAAGTCTGTTCTATGACTAATGTATGTTAAAACGTTATCCTTTCCCCAAAACCAGACCCAACAACTAACATCAAGTATCGGCAGGCACTGATTTTGATTCGTTACTGTTCTATATACATTAACGCATAAAGGTTTGTGAACCCTATTTCTAATTCTCTCTAAAACTGTATAAATATTAGCTAATGCATCATCAGATTTTTAGAAAAGTCCAAAAAGCAGGTAAAGATGACCGTTAATCCAATGAGACAAAAATAGTGTACAAGGTTATTTATTTATTGAGGAAATACATCTCTAATTGGCAAGTAGCTGAAGCTTTTGTTTCAATATATGATGTGACCTCCTTTGTCAGCAAGACATGCAATTAAACTTTCCCAAACTTTTGATTAGTCCTGCACGTCACCTTGGAGGAGTTCTTCAACACTGTGATGATGTCAAATTTCTTTACATAAACGTCTTCCAAGACATTGTGACTGGAGTAAGGACTTTAGCCTGGCCATCACAACAAATAGATTTTTGTAATTTTTTGCTGCATGTCCCTCTTTCTCTTGAGATGCAGTTCACAGACAGTTGTCCTGGCATTTTTATCTAGAATGTGCTGTATTCATTTAAAATCAATTCAATTTTGGAATGGTTGATTTTGCTCTCATCCATTCCCAAATTGTTTATAGCCTTCTGGATTACCCATGTGCCATATGATGTCCTTTTTGGGAAGCAATGGCTTTCCCCTCACAGTGGACTAATGAACATTTTTATTAGACAGTGACTGCATATGCATGCAATTATTAATCTGTTAACTGCAGGTAATAATCCCATTTTTTACTCTGCAACCAGGCAATAATCTCAGAAAGTGAGACAACGTGTTCCAATAGTATTTTAGTGGGTGTTGTGTATAATTCCAGGCTTGACAAATCTTACAAGTTATAATAACAGGTCTATGGAAACTTAAAGGTAGAAGTCTTATACGTCAAGTACGTATAAGCAGACCTGGCAACACTTTTACACTCTCATGTTATATCATACCAGAACAACACACAGTAGCACACCGTTTCGGGCAGCATGGTGGCTCAGTGGGAAGCACCCCTGGATCCTTTCTATGTGAAGTCTGCATGTCCTACCTGTGTCTGCATGAGTTTACTCCGGGTACTCAGGTTTTCTCCCACAGTCCAAAGACATGATTGTTAAGTTAATTGATTACGCTAAATTGGCATTGACTTGAATGTACATATGTGACTAGTCTATAACCTTGTGTATAGATCTAACCTTTTGTGTGTGTGTGTGTGTGTGTGTGTGTGTGCGCGCGTGCGTGCGTGCGTTGCTAAATTGGCTTTTGATGCTGATAACGACGG
>JAUZSU010146167.1:0-15023 GCA_034780255.1 Parotocinclus maculicauda | reverse complement strand
TCAAACGAGCGCATGTCGCGGTAAGAAATTAAGAATTTAAATCATTGGCTGATCGGTGCAGGGGCCATAACAGGGGCAAAGAGAAATTTTACAGGGGCACTGGCCCACCCTGGCCCCCGTCTAGAACCGCCAATAATTGGCAGCCTGATGGGGCAGGTATTGGTTCCACAAAACTCCAGCGATGCCAGTTTCTTCACATTTTTGGATACTCTAGTTTTGCTTTACATACTTACATACTTTTTACCACATATATGAATATGCAATAGCCAGACAAGCAATACGAAACACAGATGAAAATGCATTAAACTTAACTATCCAAAGAGAAAACCATAAAATATTTATGCATGAAGACATTTATTTTAATAGTCCCATATCAAAGCAATACATGTATTTATAGGAGTAATAACACACAGAGCAGAATATATAATTCCTTCTCCATTAATTATTGTATCATTTTATAATCATTGTCAAATTGTATAGAAAGTCTTACAGGCCTGATCCTTCTCTGTCTGTCTTTCTTTGTGTTTCCTTCTTCTGTGTTCACACAATCAAGAGAAATTTGGACAGATGAAGATACAGGAAACTTCTCTGATAGCACTATAGCCAACAGCTTCCTTTGGGAATATGCAATAGGAGCAGTCAGGCGAGAAAAAATGTGAACGAGGAATATTTGTTGATTTCGCCATGCAGTGTGACATTGTAAACCTAATGCACACCAGGATTATACTTTTTGTTAGTGTGATATTTGTCTGAAGTGAAATGGCCGAATAAAAACAAAAACAAACTTGATATCATTTGATGTTATTTGTCTTTTAACGTTGTTGTTGTGTTTCTTAATGTATTGTTTTCAACATTGCTGCATATCAAATTTCCCTTGTCTGACAAATTAGTTGATTTATTGGACAACACAGCTTCTGGGACAAGATTAAAATGTGAAAAAAAGTAACAATCGTCCTGTGAAAAGTTTGCCATTCTATATGTTTCATTTCATGTTATGCTTATGTGCACAAGGAATATTATTTGTTGATTTCTCCATGCCTTATAAAAATGTGAGACACTTTAAACCTTATGCACAGCGAGATTATACTTTATCATTTACGTATTTGTCTTAAGTAAAATAGCTCTGCATAAAAACATACTTGATGTTTGATCATTTTTATTTGTGGGTGTAGCTATTCTATTATTCTGAGTATTCCAACAGAAACATCACACCCAAATGCATCCCTTTCAGAATTTATCTAAGGCTGATTCGGTGGCATGGATTAGCAGACAAGTGACAAATGTAAAAACAACCAGAATTGCATTTTAAAAAATAAAACTAAAGCCTTGGAAAGACCCCAATAGACACAGTGTAGGGTAGACCAACCTATTATGCCTTATTCTTATAAAAATATTTTAGGTATCTGCAACAACAAATATGTTAAATAGCCTAATAGAAAAGATGGATAATTAATTCATTGACATTTCTTAAAGGCTGTACACTGAGGCTAAAAATTTCACCCAGAATTTTTTGTGTCTCTGCTACAGGGTGCTCAGGTGGTGCAGCGCTACTACGGTACCCCAACACTGCACAGATCTGGGTTAAAGTGATGGTGTTGTCATCCTCACGAGTTAAGCAACAAACAATTGGTTGCATTTGAAGAAGGAGAGGCCAATCACAGGATCATCCACTGCTGTTCCAAAAGCGACTATGGTGTCTCATTTCTCCAGGCTTAACACTGTTAAAACAAAAGACATGGTGATTTAGAACAAAACTCTGATAAACACACTGTAATAAGAAATACTGACACTGAATTAATGAAGTTATTAGTATCTGGGAATAGTGGCGATAAAAAGATATGAACACATTTCTGTGGATATGCAGGATATGCAAACTGTGTGAGTTTTTTTTATGATGTGCAATTTTCATTAAAAATAAGAGTTTTGTTTAATTAATTAAAAAAAAAATTGTATAGGTGCTTGGTTGAGTAGCCTTCATTTGTCTAATAAGCATGGGTTACAGAGCCTTATGTGAGTAGCCAGTAACATTGGAGGTATAGGGCATAAGCTAGCTGACATATTTAAGAGAGGCATGTACCGGTAGTCAGGAAAGTCAATGCTATTCTTCACTGTCCTGGTCATCCCTTGCAGTGGGAGTTTGAGTTATTACCCTCTGTATGGTGTCGTAGGATACTGCAGTGATCAACCAAGCGATACTGGAACTCATTCTCATTCTCCTTGCCATTGCTCTGTGTTAGTGATTGCCTTTACGTCAGATATAGGCAGTATTTATTATTAAAGCTGAATGTTTTGTATTCAGTTGAATGCCGTTTTGCTTTTTAATGCTGTTATTAACGTTGCTACATATCAAATTCCCTATGTGTGACAAATTAACTGATTTACTGGACAGCAAAGCTTATATGACACAAGATTAAAATGTAAAAAAAGTAACTATAGTCCTGTGAAAAAGTTTGACATTCTAGATTTTTCTTTTTACATTATGCTTATTCCTTATACAAGTTTAACAGGTCACTGCACTTAGTTCTACACTTAGACTGTAATCTATCTGTTTCTCTACATATTTCGTGTTAGTCCCCATTACTCTGTTCTCTAATGGTCAAAACCCCCATTGGACCACCACTGATTAGATACTGTTTGGGTGGTGGATTAGAGCACTGCTGTGTCACTGATATGGTGAGTGATATGTTTGTATTGAGCTGGTATGATTGTATCAGACACAGCAGTGCTGCTGGAGCTATTAAACACTTTTTTCTGTTCAATCTATTAGAGACATGTATTGCTTTGGCTTATACATACACTGCTTAACAAAAGGAACATCGGATCAGATGAATCGGATCACAAGGGGGGGGGGGCATGCAGAACATCCTCTCTAAAATGGACTGGGTAATGTGATTAGACTGAAAAGATGGCATAATCGCTGTATGGAAATTATGTGTCCTGGGGGCTCAGCTCCCAGATAATGGACCAGGAAATGAATGTGGTCCTGGACAGTTTGTGCACAATGTTGTTAGAGGCGTTACACTGGATTTACGTTAGGCATCCTCCAAAAACTGCCTGCATGTTCATGTACATGAGGCATTGCTCGCGCACCAGGAGGAACCCAGGACCCACCAGCTTAGGGTCTGACAATGGGTCCAAGGATTTCATCTCGATATGCAATAGCAGTCAGGGTGCTGTTGACTAACCTGTAGATGTTCAAATGTCTGGTGTTTCTGGGTGTTGTTGATATGTGGCTTTCGCTTTGCATGGTAGAGTTTTAACTTGCACTTGTAGATGGAGCGACAAACTGTGTTTGCTGAAAATGGTTTTCTGAAGAGTTCCTGAGCCCATGTGGTAACATCCATTACAGAATGATGTCAGCTTTTTTTATGCAGTGCCACCTGAGGGATTGAAGGTCATGGGTATCCAATGTTGGTTTTCAGACTTGCTTGCAAAGTTTTCTCCAGATTCTCTAAACCTTTTAATGATATTATGGACTGTAGATGATGAAACACCCTCATTCCTTGCAATCCAACTTTTTTGGAATGTGTTGCAGGCATCAAATCCAAATGAAATGAATGAATATTTGCAAAAAAAATAAAGCTTATATCTTTAATTATCTTGTCTTTGTAGTGTATTCAATTGAGAATTGAACATTTTTTAGGTTTTACACAACGTCCCAACTTAATTGGAATTGAGGTTGTACACACATGCAAAAGTTTTTGAATAGTTATACTATATAATGAACATAATTCCCACCCGATGTATTAGAATACCCCCATAAATTTCATTTCTGGAAGACATTTCTCTGCAGTATTAATTGATTTAAGTTTTAACACCATGTTTACACGAAGGTTACATTCATGGCAGGGTCTTATTTAAAGGCGTCCTTTGGTAAAAAAGTTTATTGCTATATATATAACTGCTGTAATTATTAAAAACGCTGTTAATCAGTTTCACATAGTAAAGGACCTGTAGTAATTGGCTGCATCTGAAATAGTTCCTATTCACTATTCCAAAAATTTACAAGGGATTAATTGCAAATTACATGCAAATTATGCAGTAAACAAGATTACATATATTGTCTGATGAAGCTAAATAAATGAAAGCTAAAGCAAAGAAAATACAAGACTACAATAAACAACATCAGAAACCTTCAGGCAGTATGTTTAACTGAAAACACACACACACACACACACACACACACACACCCCTTCTGGAACGATCGAAACAATACAAATGTACTCAAACACATTTATACCCAAATATAATAAAAAATTCCACACTCTTATGCAAAAAACCCTGTACTCTGCTGCTTTTCTGATTCTCTTTTCTCTGTATGGGGCCAGTGTATGAGGCAGGAATTTGGAGTTTGATTTATTTGCTGAGTAGCCTTCCAATCATTAGCAAAGGAGTTTCACAAGAGTTATAGCCCCTAATCAGCTTTACCTTACTAATTACGCTGAGGGATGACAATTCTTATCACTTGCGCTCTCACTCTAGCTTGTGTTCTCTCTCTCTCTCTTTCTCTCTCTCTCTCTCTCTCTCTCTCTCTCACACACACTTTAGACACATGATTGTATCCTGCTTAAACAAAATGTCTGTTACTACCATATGTTGTGTTTTGTATGCTGGTCAACCAGAAAGACCATACAAGCTCCATGTTCCATGCTGGTGTAAGTTGGTTAAAACTATGTAATTTTAAAAAGGTGATAGAGTTATTCATCAGGATATCCATTTTGCCAACAGATGTGTAAAAAAACTATTGAAATGTTTTAAAAGCGTATATTATGAAAGATTGGAGAGGATTTGCATTTTTCCCCCTCTACAGTGAATATCATTAAATGATTCAAGGAATCAGGAGGAATTTCAGTGTGTAAAGGGCAAGGGTGCAAGCTTAAGCTGATCACCAGTGATCTTCAAGCCCTCAGACAATATTTCATTAAGAACCAGCATTCAGCAACAGCAAGTTGTATGACCAAGGTATTACTATGGCAAATCTTTGTAAAGCACTACAATACAATGCCACTTAAAACTTTATTGTGCCATAAAGAAGCCTGGTGTTAACCATCTCTGGAGTTGGCCTCAACTTCTCTGGTCTCAGGGACATCTAGGATGGACCATCACACAGTGAAAATGTGTAATGTGGTCAGATAAATCAGTATTCCAGATCTTTTCTTGAAAAAAATGGACGCCATGTGCTTAGGACCAAAGACGAAACAGACCTACCAGCAACAAGTCCAAAAGCCAGGGCCAGGGTTGCGTCAGTGCCCTTGACAAGGGTCATTTACATTTCTGTGATGGCAGCATTAATGCAGAAAAATACATTAAGATTTTTGAGGAACATACGCCACCTTCAAGATGTAATTTTTTCAAGGGACGACCCTGTACTGTTGTACACCTGAAGATGTGTTTGCAGAAAGAATAAGATAAAACACCTAAAACACTAAATCACTAAAAATTAAGGAACACTGGTCTTTTTATATGCATTTTCACACCAACATTCTGATTTGGGGTACATTGCTAACAAATTAGGGGATATTTAATTATGGGATATTTCATTTAGAAGTATCCCCTAATTTATGTGAGCAGTATGTGTGTGTGTGTGTATGTGTGTGTATGTATGTGTATAGGCAGGGGAATATTGGTACAGTAAACATGAACACCACACAAAGACCTGATAAATTAATCCAATAATGATAAAAAAAAACCCATCTAGCTCTGCACATGGTGTAGTATATTTTAAGAAATGTGACCCATGCACTACTTACATTGAACAATAAAACTCAATTCCCACCTTTAATCTAATAAATCTTTATCTAACCATTTCCTAGATTGCCATCATTTGCTCAGTAGATGGCAGATTGTTTTTTACTAAGCTAAGCTCCTGGGGAAAATGGTGAAGAACAGCCTAATGTTTTGTTATGAAACTGAATTACACACATAAATGAATCAAACAAATGCTAAAATATTGAAGCAGCTATGGTAGTTTGGTGATAAGAGCCAGCTGCGAGGGCCAGTGTTGAATGTTTAAGAAAAAGCTGATCGCTGCCAGTATATTAATCAAAGCAAATAACACCAAACAAGAGTTCTATGAACCTATTTAGACCAAATCCTTAACAAGAGACACAAAGTGCATTAAAAAAAAGTTTTGCAGATTCTTTTGTACTTTAACATACAGGGCGAATCAAAAGCCACAGGACGCCCTTTTATTTCAATAACAAAAGGAAAAATTACATCAGAATACCCCAGCAAGTAATGGGTGAGAGGGACTTTTAGGCTTTTCAGCCAGAACATGGCTGCCATCTTGGATTAAGGGCACGTTTTTCCAATGGGAGGGTGGTCATGTAGCATATCAAGGACGACCAGAATTGTCTCAGAAATCAACTGTCAGATTTGCAATATCTATTGTGGTTCAAAAGTTAAAACAAAATTGAAAACTTTTATCATAACTGAAGATGAGTCTGATGTCCGGGGAATGCAGCTTATCCCAGTCACCAATTTCACACAGCACAGTTGTATCCCTCAGATAAATTCAGAGAAACAGACGTTGTTTATAATGATTAGAGTTGTAACAGTTTGCCCTCTGGTGGAAGAAAATGGCTCTAACAATCTATAGTTTATAAAGGACAAGCACGTGTATTTCACCAGAACAGATAAGTGCCTAGCAATAAAAGGCATGAACATCGGCGTTAAGGAAAATGCTCACGTGTTTCTATTAGCAACTATTAAAATATGAATTTCAAATACTTAAATCCGGTCTTAGGCATACATTTTATTCATGTTATCCAGTTATTTGAATTTGCCCCCCCAGAGTTTAGCAGCATTAATATAACTAAACCATGAGGATATAAAGTAATGAACTAAACCATTGGGTGGATTATTTAGAGTATTTAAAAAAAGCTCAAGAAGGTAGTTTGTGGAGTTCAGGTAGGGTACTGAACTGTGATTGAAAGACTGTGACAGTGTTTACATAACGTTGCACTCTACTGCAGTTTCCCCAAGAACCACAAGATGGTGTGCTTACAGTATTTACCCCACGTGGCAAATCTGGAGCAATCACAGATATAAGCCATCAAAATCACTTAAACCAGATCATCACTGAGCCATTCATCATATTCAATTATGTCTTTCTCTAAAAGACAGTTAAAGGGGAGCATACAGCACCAGGGGAGTGATTGTGGTTAAAATGTAGCTTAGTATATTTTTTGGAACTTAAGTGAAACTAAGCAGAAGCAATGTTCATTTTAGCAGGGTCTCACGATGGTCTACACAGCATTATAGTCATTCTTAAAGACTTTACTACCTTAAAGGATTATTTAAATCACTTGACCTTCTATGCTAGTATTACTGAATGGCTTCCCATAGCACCATGGAGGCAACTTCTTAAACCACTAATAAGAGAAATAAGAATTATAAACGTTGCAATTTCCTTAACATTAAAGAATCATCACTTCCAAATGTCTGTGAGCAATTTTGTTTAATGCTAGAAAGATATTTTCTGACCACAATGTATCAACAATGGAAGTGGTTTCACAGAAACACCTGTGATACTATGACCTTCATTTCTTCTCCCACAAACCCAGTGTGAAACGCAACATGTCCTAGAAACAGAAGTAGCATATAAATCAAGAAACTACAAAATATTACAAAAACAAACTAATTTTTCACCAGAATGTTCCCACCTGCTTGTGACCACTTAAAAATCTGCACTAAACCAACTCTATGGTCAAAACAGTCCAGTAACAATCTTTAAATAGGTAACAGCCACTGGACCATACCATTTACATAACATTCTTACTTTTAGTGCTAACCTAATTCGATCAACTTGAAAATCAATTGAAATATATCAAGTCTCTCAGTAAATAGGTTACACCGAATCTCTAATTACCTAAACAAAACTCTGGCATAATGACAAAGCTAGCTTCTTCAAATAAACAGACAAAACCAAAGACTTCCCCTCTTATTCACGTCGCAATGCAACTTTCCAAATTTGCCGTGACTCACGATCAGTTAAACCTTTTAATTCATCATGGACGCTGTTAAAGGCGTGCAGGTAGGTTGTTATTCTTTTACTTTACTGTTTACAGTGAAACGGTTTTCGTCGTCGAAATAAAAAGAACCATAAAAAGTCACAAAGTGGTTACATATTCAGTTGGTTATTCCTAAGTGTTTATGTTAAATTAGTATGCATATTTGTACATGTATGGACTATGGATGTGGTTATTATTTGCTATCCAGAAATAATTTTATGTTGCAAGTAAAAATAACTATGTAATTTATTTATTTTGGTTATTTAGTTTGGTTATTAATAAAAATTCCACCTGTGTGTACATTGACAAAAGTGAGTTAACTTTGTTTTAGAAGTTAGCTAGTCAGTGTTGTTATGGGATAGTAGGACGTCATGGGAGGGCCTTTTAAGGTTTGTTGACAGTTCTTGGTATCGTAACAAAAGGCCAGAGGATATTGTAGAGGAATTAATGCAAGTATATTTAGACACTGTCAAATATGCCCTTCCACTTCTGTGGCGACTTGAGTTTGAGTTTTCGGGGTGCCTTCCAACTGGATTGGTGCTGCATTCAGACATATTTTACTGTACCTCAGGGAGGAACAGCCAGAGTTCTGGGGGGAATCCCCAATCCAACACTGCAACAGCAACCCCTGCCCAGCCCTATGATGGAGTAGCCAGTTCAGGGTACATGCTTGTGTGACCTATAAATTCCACCGATTAATTTTTGTGAGCAGTCCAAAATGAAACATTGAGTGCTGATTATCTGCTGGGGCTTGATTAAGGCAAGGTGTTATTCTGGTAAATGGCGTTTGCTAAAGGTATTTTAATAATGGTGAAGGTGCAGAGCCGTTTAAGAACTTGTCCAAATACTTTCCTGCAAGCAATGCAAGGGGGAATTGTATTATTTTTTTGTTGATTGACATCCATGTTCTGTATGACCACTACTTGCCAACAGCTATACGTTGAGTACATGCTATGTCAAGGCTTGATTAGTGCAGGTGATGCTATTATCATTTTTAGTAAAATAATTAAGTAAGAAGTTGGTAGTCTGTCTTCTGTTGCCTTTATAATAAGGCATTTGTTTTCTTGTCCAAGTTGGGTGGGCCAGTCTGCATCATGTAATGTCTGGGTGAGTCGCTCTATAAGTAAAGCATCCACGTTTGTAAGTTAGACATTTTCGCTATGATCACAGACCACATCTTGGCCCCTGTGGCTCTCCTACACAGACCAGAGGCAAAACGGCACTGGAGTTGATCATTCCACTGTCTGTCACAGGGTAATGAATGAAGTGTGACTGAGAACAAAGCAGCCCACCCACAGTCATTGGCATATAATGCATTAAATGATGTCAGGGGTACACAGTGGTACATATTGTAAGTGTTGATACGGTTGTTTGCTTAGACAGGGAAAAATTAATGAAGGGGTAAATCTGGAATAAAACAATGTTTCTGTCCTATGGAGAAAAGTCAGGACGAACCGTTGTATTAGCAGTCACAGTGAAGACAGAAAGCAGACATAAAAAAATGAAGAAAGTCCAGTCTCTTTGAGGACTGTTTATCTTTATCTCTCATTACTACAAAAATTATATTACCAATCAAAACCATTCTTTATTTAAACGAGTAAAAAGTATTTATCTCTTTAAAGAATGTTATTAATTTAATTCAACCCCCAAATAAGGCAGTCTGCCTAGTGTTAAATAATCGTTAATCACTTACAATAATCATAAGATTAATTAAAAATGGGTAAATAAGATAACTGAATGCCTTTCAATAGATGTAAGTAATTAAACTTTTTAACACAATAATTTATAATGCTATAATATAATTAATACAGCAAAATTAATACAGCTATGCAAGCTTAATGTCCAGGATGCATTTGAAATGGCATGTTATGTGAAGTGAATGTGTGAACTTAAACTTATTCGGGATACTGTAGTGTAACATACGTTCATTCATTCATTCATTATCTTCTGCTCAATCCACACAGAGTTGAGGGCCACCCGGTGCCCACCCGACAACTCTGGGCACAAGGGCAGGAACAACCTAGATAGAGTGCCAAACCATCGTAGGATTCCACACAATGATTTCGGACATTTTATACAATTAAAAATTTGTAAAATACTCTCATTGTAGAGCTGCTTGCAGCACATTGGTTCGGTCGTTAGTGTAATTAGTGTGATTTTTAGCTGCGCCAATAAGTAGTAGTCGAGGTGCACTAATATATAAAAGACAAAACAAAGAAGCGACCAGCAAGACCACCAGTTCTCTGCACCTCCACTGTTCTCTGGTGGCGTGAGCTTCCCCTGGTCTGAATTTCTGAGTCAATTGTTTGTCTAGAACTGTAGGCCCCCCTTCACTTTAGTTAGCACTAATTCAGTTCTATTCAATTTTATTTGTATAGCGCTTTTTACAATAGACATTGTCACAAAGCAGCTTTACATTGATATATAAACAAGTGTCACAAATGAAAACAAATATATTATAAATTGTTAATATATTATTGTTGATATATTATTATTGCCTTCTAGTTATATCAAATATTTTTGTACAATAAATATAGCAATATACCAATCTAGCAATATGTTTATATTATAATATTATAATATTATAATAACACACACATATTTGCATATTATAGTCTTTTAAAGTGCACGCTTTCCTAATTTCAAACATAACGATTTGAGAGAGCTGGTGATGTGCTCACGTTTTCTCATAAATCTCAATCCAACTGTTCCCAAATTCTGATCATACGTGAGAAAAAGCAAAAACAACATAAAAGTACACATAAAAGTATGATTACTTTCCACACGAACCCTACCAAAACCAGCATGATCCACTAGGCTTGCTTTGTTTGTTTTAATCATTGAGGTCATCTAAAATGTCGAGTAGCAGCAAGTCAAGGTGACGTCTTCAAGATAAAACCATAAGTCCAGTCACCTTGACTCACCCTTACTAGGCACCTGCGTTGTAGTTATGTCACATCCTCAGATATTTACATCACGACCAAATCTACAGTTCAAGTCGAGTCCAAAAGGTTCTGGCCCTCCAGTGGAACCATGACTGATTTCAGTTGCTAATGCTGTAAATGAATTAAAATGTTTGTGTTATTTTTGGCTACATTTATTTACAGACCACTAAGGAGGAGCTTGTTGTAATGAATGTAGTTTGTGTACAAGTAAACCTAAGCTTAGATCTATACACTGGGTGCTTCTAAATCCATGGGGATCAATTCCATCTTCAGTTACCTGTGACGAACAACAAAAGATTTGAACTTCCTGTGCTGATAACTTTAGAACCACAAGAGATATTACAAATTGGACTGATGCAAACAATTTCTAAGACAATTCTGGTCTTCTTTGATATGCTACATGACCACATTTCCATTGTTAAAACTTGCCCATGATCCAATATGGCGGCTTTGAAGATGGCAGCCATGTTCTGGATAAAACCTAAAAGATAAGCCCCTTTACCCACGACTTGCTGGGGTATTCAGATATGCCATTTTTGACTCAGCCTGTATAAAGTAAGATTTGTTCTCCGGTCTTGGTAAATTAAGTCACAAATTATGGCTTTTTGACTTAAGGGCAGAATGAGTACAGCTGCCAGGAGTTTGCAGAAGATTTGGCTTTGATCTGTTCTTTTTGCTCCTTTATTCTGATTAATATCTTTTTTTTTTATTTGATTGTTTTCTGTATTTTGTTCTGTATCTGGTAAGCACTTTGAATGGCCATGGTGTATGAAAATAAATAAAAATACATTTGCCTCGCCTGATATCTTTAAGTAATATACAGTACTAAGTCTTGGGGCACAATAAGATTTAATATACCATTTATTTAGTAATGTTTTATTTAGTAATGTTTCGTGTTATAATGACTATCTATAAATACAGTATTTCGTAGTGGATTTACTGAAATACAAACGAAAATACAGGAAATGTGTGTGCAGTACTAAAAAGTATGGAAAATAAAAACAGCTTCTATGAGCTACAGTGGCAAGTAGCCAAGAAACCACTTTTTTTTTTAATTAATATCAGTCCGAAAAAAGTATTATGAAGTGACGAATCCAAGTTTGAAATTTCTGGTTCATTATATCATTGTTTAAACAACAAATCTAATGGTGGCCTAAGACTTTTGCACAGCACTCTAAACTTACATCTATAAAGAGCAATTGAGATTATTTCATACCTGTAGGCAGTGAGCTCCACCTTGGCATGTTCACACTTTACCAGCTCTGGAATGAGCGACAGGTGAGCGATCTGTGTGGCAGCCCAGCCAAACTGGAAGACCACGATGAACGGGATGAAGTAAGTGAGCCCCACCCATGATGCTACCATCCCGCTGCAGCCCACACATGGGTTGAAGATGAACGGAAATGCCAGCACAACGCAAATGGTGCCTGGAAAACAGAGATCCAATAGAAACAAATGTATTGTGTAGGTTATCTGGGTCAGGCAATGAAATTAATTCAAGCTTGGGAATCCAAACCTGTGTTATATAACACTCCAGTGTAATACCTTAGCCTAGCATTAGAGGTAACTCATGAGTGCCCAATCTTGCTTCTGGAAATCAACCAATGTAAGAGACTTTATTAAGCTTTATTAATTACAAGTCAACACTGGTGTATCAAGTGCAAATCTAAATGTACCCTAAACTGCGCATCAGGTTTTCACATACTTGACTTTTATATAACCCCATATTAGAAAGGTAGGGAGGGAATGGAAGGTGTCAATTTAAATAAAAGTGTTCTTTACATTTATTTAGACGTATTTTACTGCAGATGGTATGAACGAAAGACATTTGACATTTTGTCCAACGTCGTGATAACTTGTTAATATTCCTGCATTTCAGGCTCACAGCCCATTCGAAAAAAGTCGGGATCGGGAGTTAGAAGTAGTAAAAAGGTAAAAAAAATAACATTTTAAAATAAATGGATAAATAAATAATGTTATTCCAAACAGGTTATGTCAACAGATGGCTGAGATGAGGCGAGAAGATCTCCAGTTTGTCCTTGAAGTTTACATGTATTTTCCTCTACAGGGCATATCACAGGGACTATGGTAACCTAGTGGATAAGGTACTGGATAGTGGACCTTATGGTGCACAGTTCAAATCCCACCTCTGCCAAGCTGCCACAGTCCTTAAGCAAGGCCCTTAACCCACAATTGCTTGAATTGTAAGTCGCTCTGCATAAATTCCGTAAATATAAATGTAAATATCACTTCGGGAATTCAGAATTTCAGTGTATACAGAGCAAGGGCACAAGCCTAAAACTGAAGTGAACTAAACCGAACATGATCTCAATCCCTCTGACAGCACCGGCATTCATTAACAACTGATACGCCATGGCCAAGAATTTATTTTGGGAAAGTGCTTTGTCAAGCACTCCAATATGGAGTTACAATAACGCCAATTAAACCTTTACTGGTGCAAAAATGAACCTTTATGTTAACCATGAGAAAAGGTGGTGTCGTCTTCTTAAAAATGCCTATTGTGGTCAGACGATTCAGTATTTTTAGATCATTTTTCTGAAGATCCGAACCCCATGTGCTCTGGACCAAACTCATAAAGGAGCATCCATAATGTTATCAGGAACAAGTTAAAAAAAGAGGGTCTGTCAAAATATGGGGCTGTGTCAGTACCCTTGCCAAAGACCATTTACACTTTTGTGATGGCAGCACTAATACATTGATATTTAAGTACAACATAAGCTGCTTTCAAGGTAAAATCCATAACAAACCCACAGAACAGGCGCACACACACACACACACACACACACACACACACACACACACCAACACAGTGGCACGAGAGAGACCAGTGAGACATCAGAGACACCAGTTAATCTAACATGTCTTTGGGGGATTGTGGGAAGAAACCCGTGCAGACATGGGAAGAGCATGCAACTTCAACAAAGGCAGAGTCCGGGGAGGAAATCAAACCTGGAATTTTAGGAGCTGTGGGAAGAAATCTGTGAGAACTGTGAGAAGAAATCGGAGTAAACCCATGCAGACACGAAAAGGACATGCAGTCTCCACACAGAAAGGGGGCTGCTCCACCCTGGGATTGAAGCCTGAATATTTTTTGCTCTGAGGCAACCACCGAGCCACCGTGCCTTCCACTTAAATTGCTCATTTGACTTATATAGGCATTGTCTCAAAGCAGCTTTAAAAAAAAAAATAAAAGTCTACACCCTAGTAAGCAGCCTGATGTGACTCTGACAAAGCATATGGACAAAAAAAAACCTTTTGAGAGGTTCCGGGTTCTAACACAAACCCATCCTCCTGTTTGAGTGCTATGATGGCACAGCAGGTAATGTTAGAACTTAAGTCATCACTGTTTGCATCCGGTTACCATTTGTGTGGAGTTTGGCAGGTTCTCTGTATTAGATTCCACCCACTTCTATTCCAAAGACATGCCAGTTGGTGGATTGCCTACTCTAAACAGTTAAGAGTGAATATTTAATGCCCACCAAATGGCAACCAAGTTAAGGTGTATTCTTGCATCGCCTACATTGATCGTTTCCAACATTAAGATTTGGACACAACTTAACCCAAGATAACTGGGTTACTGGAGCTACGTGAATAAGCATATAGTCTGGAATAAATTGTAAGTTGTGATGTATGGCAATAAGTATCTCAAACTTATAGCATGGCTAGTTCAGTGGGGCAGTGTGAAAAGATATGCTAAAGCTTCACAAAGAATGGATGTTTGGGTCAAAATACCTATAATCACTATATCATTGCTAAAACAACAAATCTAATGGTGGCCTAAGAGTTTTGCACAGTACCGTAAAAATATGAAGTCTTGAGGTGCAGAGTGCTGAAACTTTAAAATACAGTCGATTCCGGTTAATAGGACCAGCCGCTTATTCAGACAGAATCCTAAAGTACCGAAACAAATTGTATGAAACACAACGTGTAATGTTATTTGCTCATTTAGACCAAAATTCCACTTAATTGGACCAAAGAACGTGTACAGTATGTAATATCCGTGAAGAAACTCTTTGTCTCTGGCATCACTACCCGAAAACTCCCG
>JAUZSU010146156.1:0-15023 GCA_034780255.1 Parotocinclus maculicauda | reverse complement strand
TCCGTCCGTACCGAGCTTACAGCACCAAAATATCCTACACATTGTGTAGCTACAACAGATATTTACTGTAAATCATCAGATTTTATCATTTAGAACATTCCATTGTTGTTAAAATTCATGTTTTTTATATATTTCTTTATAGATTTTGTGATTTCTTTAATGTAAAAGTTCCGCAAAAACCTGTGAAACAACGAAAATCTGCAGTATATTTTTTCCATTAATAATTTTTTAAAAGCCGTGATGCACCGAGTCCACGAAAGGTGAACCGAGAAGTGGCGAGGGAACGTGTGTGTGTGTATATACATATATATATACAGTATATATATATGCACATTCTCTCTGACCTAAAACTATATAAACGGGTTAACATTCACATTTCGACTTTGTTTCCTGTCTATCCATGAATTTTTGCCTTCTGTCAAATAAAAGTATCAGGTCCATGATACCGTCCACTTAAGTGTTCCAGAGTTCCTACACAGGATCATAATAGTACATTACTGTCAATGGCTATAAATTAAAAATGTGGTGGCTTTAGGGATGCTCAAGTTGTTTCATTTGCTTTTTCGTTTTCTGGTGAAGAAAATCCTTTAAAATTTACCGTACAGCAGCAGATAAAAATTGTGACTATTTCAATGTCCATATTAGACATCGTCCTGTTTCACAGCAGGTAATGCCTTCTTAAACAGCACTTACCTGTCATAATCTAGTTCTTGTATTATTACTGGTGATTCCAGAAAATTGGAGTAAGCCTTGTATAAAGAATGTAGCTTTGGTTTCTAATATGCTGCATCAAGGTATATTTGAAGTATTTTAATTTCATGATTGTTGTATAAGATACTAATGGATCACAACACCACGTTATCATGTTATGCATTATCTATCTGTGTGGTATTTTTTTGGCGGTGTCTGTATAGAGTTAATATTCTATTACAAAAACAGCAGCCCTAATTGTGGCACTGTAGACTTGCTCTGTATTTCGAGGTTAGTGCTGTTTCTAACCTGGGTTCAGGTCCTGGCCTGGGCTCTCCCCGTTGTATATGTATGGGTCTCCATCCACTTTCCCTTCCATAGGTCAACTGGCATCTCTAAAGTGCCCCAGTGTGCGTGCGAGTGTGTGTTCATGTGGTCTGAACTGGATTAAGCAGGTATGGACTGTGAGTGAATGAGTGTATATTGTACATTGTTTTATACTGTTTTATTTTAAATTGATTCTCAGTAGATGCTGCCCCCACTTCACGTCTTTTTCTTTAATCATTTCTTAGTAAGCAGAGTATTTCCGAGTATTTCCGCGTATTTCCAGCTAGCCATGGCTGCATCATTCTCACAATCTGCGTAACTGGCTGATTTAATGGTGGACTGTGGAAGCTGCATTTTATGCCATAAAGTTACTGTAGCATTTAATCACAGATTGCATTTTCCGTTGCACTAAAATGGAAGGAGCCGTTATTAAGCTGGAGGTAATGAAATTCAGCTTTAAGGTGCTATCTCTCATTGATCGGGAAATTGCACTCAGTGGGTCATTCATTAAATCATTGAGTTGGCAAGTCTGCCATTTACACAAGTCATGCTCTAATGTTGTACGGAAGAGATTTATAATAGTCCAACTTTGATTTTAGTAGTTCAGCTTTTTACCCCTTTTACTGGAGCGCTTTGGTTCACTGGTGCAGTCAGCCCTCTGGTTTGTCTTTTCCACTCTTAATAGGTTAGAGTGGCGGCCATTTCAGTGTGCAAGATAGCATTAAATATGGTCCAGAACCTATTCCAGAATTCATAGAGCGCACAGGGAGCATTTACCCCAAACTGGGTGCCACTCTGTTGCAGGGTTAGGTAAGGGCTGATGCTGGAGCAGTGATGCTGCATAATCCAGTGAGCTACCAGTCTGGCCTGTCCTCCTCCAGGCATGGCTAATCATTCCTGTGTGATGTCCAAACCGGTCACATAGCACCAATGAGACTCAAACACAGGTCACTGCTATGTTGTGCTATGGAATTGCTGCTACACCACTCAAGCATTTCATATTATTATTATATTATTATAAAGTGAGAATCCCTTCACTGCTAAACCTGATGTTAGAAAGTGTTAAAAACATGTCCAGTACAGGATAAGTGCCACTTAACGGTCACCCGATCAACAAATAATACAAATAATAACAAGAATTACAAATATTCACAAAGATTCTTAGTGCTAAAAGCCATAAAAAACTTAGGAGCTGATCCAAGTAAAGATAAAATGTATTGATAAAATGTAGAGCTGTTTGGAGTAAGAAAGAAAGCTTTTAGGAGTTTTAGAATTTCTCTTAGGCAGAGGAGAAAACAGCAGAAAGACTACGAGGCAGATGAAATGTTCTCTCTCTGAGTGAGTTAATCAAACGCTGCCAATGAGATCATACAGGAATAATGTTAGTGGTGAAGCTTATGAGGTTTTTTACCCAGCACAACATGGGTACTGCCTGAAATAAAAGCTACCTACTGTAAGAACCAACACTTAAATAGACACTGCATCAATCAACGTAACTGTAAAGAGTGGAGCTGCATTTTCTTCAGTTCATAGACTGTCCAAAGGATTATGTATTATACAAAAATATCAGCATTGTAACCACACTGCCAATAAAATAAAGCAAATAAATGTCTCTGTGATTCATGTGAAACAGGCCTGTGAATGTTATTACAGATTAAAGGCTTATAACGGTTCCCTAATTGTGTGTGTGTGTGTGTGTGTGTCCTCACTGTGATAAATGTTTTTGTTTTCTCTTTGCACAGAGTTGCTCTCGGATCGCTTATGAATCACTTTTAAGGTAAAACTCTTGATGTGTTTGAAGCTTAAGCAGGAGTTTTCTTAGAGGATTCTTAGAATATTTATTAATATAATCCTGTAGACAACTGGTCAAATTAAGAAAATGTTTGCATGTGTCTTTTAATTGCCAGAAATATGAATTATGTCATAGTTTGATGTTTGGTTTAGATAAGTTTTATTGAATGTATTATCTTGAATATTGATTTACTTTGCATTATCTGTGTGCCTGAGTAGGGACTATGTTATGGTCTGTGTTGGGATGTTGTTTAAACGGTAATATTGCATTACCTGTTGTGGAAATGACGGTTTATTCACTTGGACACATTTCCTTTTGGTTGTGTGCAGCCTGTGAGACATCAATAGTGGGGAAAATAAGTATTTAATACACTGCTGAGTATGCATGTTTTCCCACCTATAAAGAATGGAGATTGGGTATAAGATCCCTGTATACAATGCTAAGTGTAGTTAAGTGCTGTGAAGCACCACCCCTACGCTGATCAAGGTCATCAAGTGGTCCATCAATTCTTGGGTGTGTTAGAATTTGGCCTACAGTGTCCTGACCTCAATCTCCTCTGCATTATCATAATTATTTAGTGAAGGTCTTTCGTGGTATTGGCTTCATGTTTACTGGGCCTCATTCATGAAATGCAGGAACAAATTTGTGCTTATATCGTTTATAAGACATCGTTTCATAAACGGCCACATTGATGGAAATGTTCATAAGTAGAAAACAAAATCTGCTCCTGACCACATGTAAAGTGACGCCAAAAGTGTGATCAGACATGACTGCACATGTTGATAAATGAATTAGTGAAACAAATGAATGAAAAAGCAAACGGAATTACAGTTATTTATAGAAACTTATAATAGCATGTACAGGACAATTTGTTTGCTTGATTATTTTGTCACACGTGGCCAATTCATGAAATAATGTGGATCGTTTAACTATAAAAGAGTTTTGATTGTGTAATAGTCACCATCAGAAGTGACTGTTCTTGAACTGTTGATGGATTTAGAGACAGAGCTCATAGCCCGTGCTATTCCCATACCTGTACAGGTGTGCATGGATTTTTGGCTACTGGAACATTCCATTAGGAGATTGCTGACACATCAGGACTTTCCCCGGGACTCAATGAGCTGTATTATCAGTTTTAGGTTAATGTCCCTCTACATCAAGTTCCCTTACAGTGTGCAAACTTCACATCGACTACACACACATTCTGACCAAATCACCATCTAATGATGCACTGGCGTTTATTAATAGAAAGAACTACCATTAGATCAGTGTGCAGGTGATCTGGGATGTGAAATGTTAGTTTATGAATGGAGGCCAGCTTGGTTGGTAGTTTGGAGAGTGGCACTATAATAAAGGCTCATTGGTGAGCAGACAAAAGGACTAGACTAGTGTAGGTCTTGTCTCTCAAGACACTTTAGGAACACAGAGCAGCACTGTGTTGATGAAAAGGTGATGATTTGCAAACCTACATGTTATAGTACTGTATTAATAAATCTGGGTCTGGGAATTCTTTGAAAATGTTCAATACTAAGACAGATATGATGCTTTTACTTTGATACCAAGACCAAACATTTGCATGCTTTTGTATGTTTGTCAGTTTATAAAGTATTAGCAGTGTTACAGTCCAACACAACAAGGGCTACACATGCAGAAAGCAATCCAGCAGAGATGTTTGAAGCCCCATGGAGCTAACCTCCTGTATTTTTGTAGCTTTGTGCTTATCTCTCGGACCATGGTTCGTTCTTTAAAAGAAGCTCTTGCAGAACAGGCACATGGCATTTATATTATACTATGGGAGATCATAGAGATGCTCAGGACTGTCAGATAAATGTCAGAAAATACTGCAAAGCATAAGCACCTATAGTGATTGTGGGCTGTGTGTGAAGTCATGCAAGAGAATCTTAAGCAAAACTAGAGCTTTAGCCAGAGTGGACAGGACGAAAGACTCGGGGAAGAGAAGCAGAACTTCTTGTTCGTGTATCTAAATTCACAAATCCTGGTGCACAGTTCCAAACCACATAGAAAAACTCAGTTCAGTGGATCTGGAATGTATAATTTAAACAGTAGTAAAACCTTTACAGGTTCAAGTTGTGTTTAAAACTTTCCACTTATTAACTTGACTGATCAGAACATGTGTGCTCTAGGCAGTACTCTCTCTTTCACACCCATTCTCATTTAAATTTCAGACACACCCTCAATCTCACTGCCACTCTTTGCTTCATGTAATGGACCTGTTATCAGCGAGTGTGGCTGATGTAAGGGGTGTGGATACAAACCTTTAGCCTGTAAATGCTTCTGCAGCCTTTATTTTACTTTCCGTTTAAGTTTCTAAATCATCCATAGACTGTCCAGGGATGGCTCATTTTCCAGTGGAAAACGTCCTAAAAATACTCTGTTGACAGGATAGTAGGGCAGAGGGCCGATTTGTGAACAGCACATATCCACCAGACAGCAGTTTTGCACTCTCTTAGGTACTTTAATCATTTTTTATAGATACCATTTGAATAGATTCTTTCTTCACTTGAGTCAGTCTATGCTGGCTGGATGAGAAGAATCCATTCAAATAAACTAGAGAAGCCATGATCATCTGCTGCTGAGCAGAGCCTCTCCACCTCAGGAGATTCTGAATAGCTGAGAGCTATTATGGAAATAAATATTAGGGTAATTATCTATTTTCGGTGGATTGACGGGTGATGGAATGCTGGGTGTGACATTGTAAGAATATGCTCATGTCAGCTTATAAATATGCAAGTGTAATGGCAAGATAAATGATTTCCCATGATCCTGCTGTGAATGACCTGCAGTATAGAGTCTCGTTATAAGAAGAGGTTTATGAGTCTGTTGAATTATCTTGTTTTTGCAATTCCTTATATGTGATCTTATCTTTGATCACTTCATAATTATTCTCCTTAAACAAGTGACAAACATTCTTTTCATGCCCTTGTTAAATTGCATATTAAAATTGCCATATGTAAAATGAATGTTAGCCTTTGGGTTAATGGCTTTGTCAAAATTCAAGTGTCTATTAACCAAGAATACAGGAAATTCAGGAACATTTCCTCCATGAGTAGAAGTGTGGGATGAAGGGGATGAAACAGGAAAAGTGCTCTAGTCTTTGTTCATGTGCCCACCATAATGTAAACACTGTAGAACACGGGGGTAATGGACACCACGTTGAAAAAAGGCTTTATAGAAATGATATGTTAAAGAAAAAGTGACAATCAAAACCAAAACCCCTGAGGCATGGTGGAGGGAGTATCATGGTTTGGGATTGCCTTAGGATTTGTACAGTTTGAAATGATTGAAAAACAATTAATTTGTAATTGTATAACTTTAGAAGTTATATAAGAGCATGGTCTATTAACTAATGTTAACTCAAAACATGTAAGTAAAAAATAAAATGTTTTATAATGAACCTGTTTCAAAACTCCAAATCTTAAAACAATCACATTTCACGTTAAGGTTTCTAAACAATGCTTTGTCACTTATTGAATTCAGCCGTGACTCAGGAGGATTACTTTGTTCATTTAAAGACGATATGAGAACTACAGTTGTGTATGAGCTATTAGTTATTTAAACAGAATGTGTAGATTATCGTGGATCAGTTCCCAATATTATTATTATTATTATTCTTTTTAATTAATCAAGCCACTGACATTGCTCAGTCTAAAACGGTTTAATATTACCTCAAAATAGATTTTAACACACAATCATCTAAATCATTTTTGAAAGGAAGGCTGAACACTGAATAGGAAATTCAGGTTAAGTTAGTGTATGTACAGCTTAAAGGATACAGTAGCTAACCAAGAGTCAACAAATGATATAGAAAAGAAAGAATAGGCAGACAGTTTAGTTAAAGCAGGTCTTCTGAAACAATAGAGCACATCAAATCACAAACCGACAAGAACTGAAACTAAACAAGTTTACTATAAGTGACACAACAGTAGAAAATGGGGTTCCCATACTTGAGAAGTGATAGTCTGCAGACATTATCCTTGTTCTGTTTAACAGGATCCCTGACTAAAAAGCTTTCTGGACAAATAGAGCTTGGTCTCTACACTTTCCTTTAAGTGTGTCCCTGTTAGCAGTCCAATGTCCATTCCATTGGTTTTGCAAAACGATACGTTTTTTTAAACAATGCAATATCAGAAACAGTATTTTTTTTTACATTGTTAAGAACATGTTGACCATTGTAAATTCCTCAGAAAGTCCAGAAACTTCCATTCAAACGAACAGTTGCTCAGGGCTGAATGTCCCTTTTTAATTAGCAATTTGGCTTTCAACCTTTGGAGAAAACCATTGCAGTTTCATATCTCTGGCCTTGTGTCCTTGTTCAGGTATACAGATGTGTCCATCATCAAAAAGAGGCTGGCTCAAACTACTGCAAACATTATTCTCTAAGTTTATTACAAATCATGACAGAGCTTGGACATTCTCCTATGAGTTTATACCATACTATCAAATGCTGGGCGCATACTTACTACAAAATACCCTTCTTTAACTGTACCTTTATTCTCAGTACCTATTTGTAGATATTCAAATAGGACTGTATTATATCCAAAAATAGAAAAGTGACATTTATCTCACTCCAGGAGAAGGTGATGCTCTTTGTCGCAGCTGCTCTCTCTCTCTCTTGGGTTTGAGAGGCTCGTAATACCGTTCACAAAATAGACTTTCCTACCTGACAACCTCAGTCTTTACAGCTGTATGAAAATATGTTTACACTTCTGTGTCCCAGCTCTTAGACTTGTAAAGTTCAGAAGCTGCTTATAAGCAGAATCGATAACTCCCTCTACATCTAGGATCGTGCCTTCCGGTTCCCTGTGTATGCAGGTTGTAAATACATATATACACTTCTTACATGATATCTTTTCATTATAAAATAAATACAAAGGAAATGTCTTAATATATCACTGAAGGTAACTGGGATTCTTCGTTTGTAATCTGACAAGGAAAGCTCCGGACTGGTTCAGCAGACAGTTATTACTTTCTCTGAACTGTAATTTGAGAAGCTTTACATAGTTTCTATGGCACATCCTCCTTATACTGTACTCGTAACTCAGCATGCCTCCTTGGCTGGCCCCTGAAGATCATTCCCTGGCTCAGGGTCACTGATCTTCTTTCCATTGCCCTCTGAGAGTTTTTCTTCGCACTGGTGAAGTGGCTGTTTTACAGGCATTGCGGGCACCATGAAAGCCATGGCCTCCTGAGTCAAAACAGTCATATGGGCCTTTTCAAAGTCTGACGTCTGTTCTTTCCAGGTGAACGTAGCTCTTCTCTGACATGCTCCGGCTGCCAGCAGGAGGAGAAGAGCTGATACAGCCAGGAGGACTGCTGGGGACAGGTCTGGAGAAGGAGCTGGAACGAACACCTCTGTAGTCCTGATATGGACACAGGAGGTTCCATTTGGCCCCATATGCAGACATACTTTGTAATGGGTTCCTGGATGGAGGCGTGTTAGGTTGAAATCCCTGGTGCCAGCTAATACTCGGATACTATACCTGTGGTCACCTTCCAAGCTGCCGTTGGCTGTCCAAGAGATTCGTGCAGCAGGGATGTTCTGGTCGGCATACCAAGTCAGTAAAGCATATTGCTCTTTAACTTCACGGACCTCAAGTCGGTCTTCCTTCCTTGCCTTTTCAAATTTGCCTGAGCCGTCTACTTTAAGTGTCACACTCCTTGTGTCAGCTCCAACCAGATTTTGTGCAACACAAGTGTAGATACAAGTCTCCTCAGGAGTGATCCCAAAGATTTCCAGAGTACCCTCTGATAAGACCTTGTAACGGCCAACGATGGTGGAAGGAGTTAACCTCAGCCCATTTGGAATAACCCAGTAAATTTTTGGTTCTGGTTCTGCTAGTGCTCGGCAGTGAAGGGCTAGGTTATCACCCCGTTTAACCTCAATATAAGATGGAAATATGTTCGGTGCAATTAAGGGAAGGCAGCTCTCTGCCATCTCTCTGAAAGAGACTTCTTTCAGCTTTCTGGCTTTTAACTCAGGGGGTTCTGAACAGAATGTGGACTGAGGTTCGATGAAGCGAACTGGCTTGTCATCTTCTGCCCCCACCCAGCGGATAAGGCAATCACAGCGAATGGGGTTGGTGTGTAGACTGATCTCTTGTAAGCTTGGCAGAGACCTCACAGTCTCTCGATGCAGGGCACTCAGTGCATTACTGTTGAGCATTAAGCTCTCCATACTCGGTAGCTTCTGGAAAGCCTTCGGATGAATGTATGACAGTCGTGGATTATTTGTCATTTCCAATTTTGTCAGCTCAGGCAGGTTTTCCATTGCTGAGTACTCAATAGAGACCAACTCTTTCATGTTGTTCAAGCCGAGCTCCTTCAGGTGAAGCATGTCCCTGAAGTCACCTTTCTGCACCAGCTCAATTGGATTCTTGTTCAGGTCCAAAAATTTCAGGCCTGATAATTTCTGCAGCGCCTCCTTTGGAACTTTGGTCAAGTTGTTGTCGTAGAAGCTGATGCTCTCCAGGTTGACAAGTCCTTCTAGTGCACGTTCGGATATTTCACGCAAGCCCATACCTGCCAGGACAAGACTGCGCAAAGATCCAAGAGATTTAAAGTTGAGATCTTGAATGGTGTCCACTGGATTTCCTCCAATCATGAGCACCTCGAGTTGAGGCAAATCATGGAACCAGTCCCTGTCAATAATCATAAGGTAATTAGAGTTGATATGAAGCCTTAAAAGATGATCCAGTCCCTTAAACGCCCCGGTGGAGATGCTCCTAAGCCTGTTGTGATTGAGATATAATTCCTGAAGTCTTGGAAATCCAGAAAAAGCTGCCACTGGGATGTTTCTCAGCTGGTTCTCTTCCATGTGTAGACTCAGAAGAGCTGGCAGGTCTTTGATTCTCAGGTTAGAGCTACTAATAAAACTGTTGTGGGAGAGGTCCAGCTCGGTCAGATTCACAAGACCCTGGAGCTCACTCTGGTCCACTGAACTGATAAGGTTGCTTTGCAGCCTAAGAGTGTGTGTCTCTGGAGGAAGGGATGTGGGCAGTTGAGTGAGAAGCAGATCATTACAATCAACAGTAGGAGCTTCTCTGTACACAGACTGGGGTGAGTACCAGGGCTTGATCTGGCATATACACTGGTTGGGACAGGCTACTCTCCAGGGCATGGAGTGAATAACCAAAGAGCTGGCCACCCCAAACAGGAGATGGATATGCATCAGAAACATTGTAAACTCGCTCATGTTTTGTAGTCACGTTAATTAATTGTGGTATGACAGCATGCAGGACTCTTTGCTCCAATTTTTATAACACTCTCCCACTTGTAAGTCCATGCGATGAAAGGGTCCAGAGTTCACTTGATTTTTGCAAAGACGTTCTTTAGTTTCATCTTTTGCACTCTTGTGGATTTGTGAAAGAGAATAAGATAAAAGAAATGTCTTCCAAGAAAATACTTCTTTTTTTGACCTTCTCGGAATGTGGTAGGGGGTGTGGTTTTGCTTTTCTTCTCAGCCCCTTTGTCTTACATCCTGTTACGACAGATCAACTTTCAGGATTTCTTTAAAGGCATACCTGAGAGAGACAGAAATATAAAATATTGTGTTAATACAGGATTTTCATGTCCGCATAAAATATACCTGCTCACAAAAAATTAGGGGATATCCCAAAAAGAAATATCCCTTAATGAAACATCAGCTCATTTTTGTATATTGGAATATTTGCGGAACATTCCTCTTTTGTGAATACCTTCACAGTATGACCTGATTAGTGACTGACAGTCATTTTAATCCCTTTACACTATTATATTTGTAGTTTAAAAACAGATTACCAGTCCAGCCCTTCCTGCTGGTCATCAACAGCTGATAAGAAGGATTACTTTGGCAAACCTTTATTAGGCACTACAATAGTTACATTCACAAATGCCACTTAAAACTTTACAGTGCAAAAAAAGAAGCCTCATGTTAACCAGGTCCAGAAGCCCCGCCCACTTCTATGTACTTCTATGCTAACATGAGGCTTTTTATCTTTTGCACTGTGAAGACATCTAGGTTGGAGCATCACATAGTGGAAATGTATTATAGTCAGAAGAATTAATCTTCTAGATCTTTCTTGTAAGAAATGCAGGCTGTGTGATTTAGACCAAAGACCAAAGCTACCATCCAGACAATTATATGGTACAAGTCCAAAGGAACTTGGTATGGGGTGGTCAGTAACATAGGCAAAGGTCAATTTCAATGCTTTGATGCAGCAGTAATGCTGTACAGATTTTAGAGGAACATTAACTCCTTCAAGATGACTTTTTTTTTTCCAGGGACGTCCATGTATTTAATCAACAAGTCAAATCAGTCAAAATTAGCACAAATCCATTCCAGTCTTTTAACAATCTTTCCAATAATATTGTTTTTAAACATTTCAGTACTTTTTTCACACATTTCTTGACAAACTGGAGATCTTCTGCCCTCCTTTGCTCCTCAAAGACACAGAATTATAATCACTTTTTGACATCACCTGTTTGCAATCATATCATAAATGTAGTTTTTACCTCATAACTAGCTAAATTACCCCATCCCAACTTTTTTGGGAATGAGTTGCAGGCCTAAAATCCAAGATCAAATGTATAATAACAAATAAGATAAATAAGACTTTCATACTATCTGCAATGATATAAAAGTCAAAGTGCACGTAATTAGCTATATTTTTAATATTTGCATTTTCCACACAGTGCCAACATTTTCTGATTTGGGATTGTAATTATGTAGTTTTTGTTGGTATGGCACATAGAAAATCTTTTAAATAATGTCTCATAATTACAGAAGGTATGATGATTCTTAGCAATGGTATAATGACTGCATATAATATTTTGGATTATTTGTGTGAGCTTTAACACGTTAGCCTTTTTACAAACTTCTTCTGACTGTGAAGCATCAACTTGGTGTCCTAATGAAGCTACCAGATGCTGCTAGTGCCCTACAGAAGTGTTTTGTTCTGAGTTATTCCGTTTTTAATTCTGTCTGAGAAGCTGACACGTAGGGAATGAGCTCTGTGGCAGACCCACAACTCTGATACCTGCAAGCAGAGACGTTCGTTGTATTCTGTTCTGGTTGTGTTCTAATAAAAGGACGGAACCATATTTAAATATGGACATTATACCGTTGCTATAATCAGCTGTGATTTGCCCTCTTTGGATGGCATTGCCAGCTCTTGATGCCTCTCCAGAGCAAGAACGATCATCTGTGACCATCTCCACCCTGGACTCCACCTGCTCAGCCTGTTCCCCTCTGGAAGGAGGTACAGGAGCATCAAAAGTAGAACCAACAGACTGAAAAACAACCTTCCACACTGGCCATCAGGTACCTACATCACCTACATGGAACAGCTGTCACTATGTACAATATAGTACTGATGTGTACTAAGAATTCCCTGTTTGATCTCAGATCTTATTTGATCTTATATAAAACACTGATTATATCTAATCTATTGGTGGAATAAGACTTTTGCTATAAATGTACCCCAGCAAATACATGGAGGGCAATGAATATTCACTCACGCTACTTATTGCTTCCCTCTTTTCCCTTATTCCTGCCTTCCTAAATCCATTCTTATACTGAATGCCCAGCTAGTTCCAATATTCTAACCTTCTCCAGAACCCCACAGAGCTACCTGATGGCTCTGAGACCATTTGTTCTCCTTCTTGAGTTATCAACATGTCTCTTCTTGCAGGTATCAAGTGTCAGCTTCTCAGACAAAGTTGGCCCTGGTGCTTTACCACTTTAGTCAGATTGGCTGTGTACCCATGATGGGCTGTGTACTACTGATTCTACCTCTGTGTGCCCATGATAAATGATGGATGCAGCTGTTTATTTACTTGCTGCTCCCATAACCTGCTGTCTCCTGATTTGTACCACTCTCCTCCTTTATTTGGTTTGTCTGCTAGCCCTTTCTTTTACTTTGTCCTGAAGAACGTGGATTTCTCTTCGAGGTGCCCATTATGTTCGTCCCCATGGCAGTCCAACACAATGGCATTACTGTACTATAATCAGGTTCCCCCCAGTGTTTTTCTGCTATAAATGTGTATTTGATACACTGAACCAATACTATTAGGACACCCCTTCTTTCTGTTGAAACCCCTTTTTTAGTGCTTCTTGCATTCGGGATGGTTCTTTTGACTTGTGACGTTTGGGATTCATCTGAACACCATTGTCAGACGCAAGTTATGCTTTTTTGCTAAATAAATAATAATATCTTAAAAAGCTGTTGGAAGCCATAAACGAGGAGGCTGTTATGCAGCACTGGGGATCAGCTCCATATTAATGCCAATGGTATTGGAGAGAGATCAACAAGCTTATGCGTATGCATTGTTCAGGTGTCCACATTGGGTGACAGCTTGAGGAAATAGCCTAAAGGTACCTCCGGGTGAGTACGTACCCCTCGGTGAGACTTTGTGCTATTGTGAGGCTCTGTCACTTAAGTTTTCTTTCTGCACCAGAGCAAAGACCTGTGCCAGTGGATGCTGTCACAAGAGATTCTGAGCAATGAGAAATGATTGTGTTTTTCAGATTCATCAACCAGGGCTTGTATAATGTAAAATGACCTAAGCTATTAGAGGTTTGACTATAGATGAGGTGAAATTCTCCAGGGCCAGACATGATAGACACAAAGGAAAATGGAAGTTTTTTATCTGACGCTGGTTCATAAGCTTATGGTATGCACTGTTTAATGTCCACATTACGTTCTGTTTAACAGCCCGGGACTGAAATAGACATATTCACATTCAGTCTTTTTATGCTACTATAATGTAAATATAAAGGGTATGATCACAAAAAAAAACACAAAAAACTGCAAATGCGTCAGAGATACCGCTGTAAACACGAGTGGAACGCTAAAACCTACACAGCATCCCTAATGAAACCGCAACCTTAATTTGTGGATATTAAATACACTATAACACGAACACACAATACACTAATGTACTGTTATGACCCTTTTTGAGGGCACTTAAAAGGATGGGATGATGGGCATGATATTTTTATTTAACCAAAACCAAAAATCCAATGATAGCCAGTATTCTGAACAACATCAATGATGAGCCAGATGAAAAGATGAAACAAAAGAAGTGAATGTGATCCAGTTTATAAAGGTATAGTTGAGAGAATAAATACAGACAGTGGGGGTACAAACAAAGGAGAGACTTTTACAAATACGTAGTGGAACGTCAACATCCACATAAACACAAGAAACTTGCTTAAAAAGGTCTCTAAACACATCAACTGAGTTAGAATAGCCTCTAGTGTCTGGATCTAGTCACTTGTGGATCCTTAGTGTTGATTGGCTTTGTGGATGGTTATTAAATTGTGCATACATGTATTTTATGAAGTATTATGCATGTGAATGCCAATGTTTTCCCATTTGGAGAGGGAGAAGACAGATGACCCACCCATACATACTATTTTTACATTTTAAAGGACCCTTTATGCTTTATATGCCTCATGCTTACCTGTTTCACCTTAATCTGTACATCATTCTATGATAACATTACTCCATTAGATATAGCTACAAACCTGTCTTCATTTTCCTTAGCTAGTGCTCATATGATCCATGTCGTCACCACTGGTAAACGTTAGTTCTCCATTACTGTGCTCTGGGTGCATGTCGGTGTGTATGAGCTCAGCAAATGTACAAGACTCTTTGAGTATTAAGCAGTTTTTAAGTGTGTACACACCTGGAAGTGTTTAGCTAGGCATCAGAGGTAGCTTTGCACATAATGTTGGAAGCTATTTTTAATCGGAGCATCTCACAAAAATAACCCTGTAGCTCCTGTTCTATATTTTATGAAAGGTTACTTCAAAAAGCCACTATCCACTGAGCGAAATGTACAGGTATTAATAATTTATTGAGGACCTGAATTGATTGGCGTTAATATTTCATGAAACATGGCTCATGGTTATTAAGTTTAAAGGGAATATCTGAACTGACATGCATTACAGAAATTGATATGATTTTGGATTGAAAGGTTGTTAGTAGTTTTCGCACCTAAGTGCTTTTAATATTAGAATGAGTTATGCTGGGATAAAATGTGGATGGGTTTGTATCACTGAGTTGGAATCAACAACAACATGAAGTATCTGATCTATAGGTTTGTAGTTCTCTCCTAGACTTGGAGTTCAATTCAATTCAATTCAATTCAATTTTATTTCTATAGCGCTTTTTACAATAGACATTGTCACAAAGCAGCTTTACATTGATAT
>JAUZSU010146145.1:0-15025 GCA_034780255.1 Parotocinclus maculicauda | reverse complement strand
CTGGACCTCGGAGCAACAGAAGAAGCTTATCCAGTCCAATGAGTATTTATCCTTTTACTGCATATGGATGGACGGATGGGTACCAGTGCATCCTGCACCTAGGGAAGCAATGGCACCAGGATACAATGTTAAAAGAAGACAAGCCAGTAGAAGGAGTATGGGTCTGTGGTCGACATTCTGCTGGAATACTTGGGATTTGACATTTGTGTGGAAGTGACAACTACCTAATCATTGCTTTAAATGAGTTGGTCTTTAACATCAGCTGTAACACTAAAACCAATGAAAGTGAATAACATTGGCAGTGTGATGCTCTGGGCAATATGCTTCTGGGAAACATTGGGTCCTAGCATTCATGAGGATGTTACGTTGATACATAATATCTACCTTAACGCTGTTGCAAACCAGGTAAATCCTGTAATTTCCCCAATGACACTGACTTAATTCTGAAGATTGCACAGAAATAATTGGACTAACATGACATATTTTAAGGTAATGACTTGGTGTTGATCTGTGGAACATGCTGGGCAAACAAGTCTAATCTATGCAGGCCTCATCTCGCAACTTACAGGACTTAAATTTACTGCTAAAGTCTTGTTGCCAGATAGCACAAGACAAGACCGTCAGAGGTCTTTTGGAGTCCATGCAGCGTCAGCTCAGAGATTTGGCAGCACAAGCGAACGTCAACCTACACAATTTTGTATTTCTACTGTTACAAGCCTAATTATTGTATTGTAAGAATAATTTGACATATGAAGTCATGAAGTTACATGAAATATAATCTGCAATACTGAAAAAACTTACTCTAGTTTGCAGAATTATTTACACATAAAAACATAAAGGTTGTGCTTGCATAAGTATTCACCCTGGTTGCTGAACATATTGAAAACACTACATGTAGTTCTGGTGCAACCAACTGCTAGAAGTCCCCTAATTAACTGAACAAGGTCCATCTGTCTGCAATTAAAGTGTCATATGATCTCAATATAAATACAACTCGTTCTGGAAGGTACCAGAGTTTACATACCTAGCGTACCTGTAAACATAACACCATTACAAACAAGGAGCTTTCAAGGCAAGTCAGTGCCAAAACTATACACAGATGTTGATCAAGGTGTGTATGAAGGTGTGTAAACTTTGAATGTTCCATAAACGAGCATCAAATCCGTTATAAAGAAAAGGAAACAGTATGGCACAACCAGCACTCTCCTTGGACAAGGCTATTAAAAGTCGTTAATTAAGCAACCAAGAGGCTGAATATTACGCTAAAGGAGCTGGAAAGATCTGGGAGATCTGAGATAGAGAGAAAAGCTGAGTGCAAACATTGCCCAGACCCCACAAAACCAGGCTTTGTGGAAGTGTAGCACAAAAAGTCCTCCTTGAACCAAAAATGTGGCGTTTTCACATTTAAACTGCTAAAAAATGTATGCGTCTGTCAAAGGGTAAACAGTGAAGTGCATTTTGTTTCCATGCACCATTGCAAAACATGGGCAAGTTCAAGGGGGGTGAATTTTATGCACTATTGTTGCTATAATACCAGATTATTTATTATGTAGATCCATAACCGAAGGGCTTATCAATCCCGGAGTTGTTTATTTAAGCGATTCAATTTTTAAGTTAGTATTTGAACACAAAGATGAACACAATGGTGTGTATACATTCCAGTTTGCATTTTAGACAATGCTTTATGATTATACTGATTTAATGAGACTGCTGGGTACTTAATGGCAGCCAATAAATACTAGTTGTTTACCCCATAGTGTATACACACTTGCACTTAGCTTCAAAACATCATAGCTGAGGTGCAATTAGTTTCCATGGAAGCGGTTTTGAAAATAAATAATTCTTTGACAAGGTCTCAATAAGGGAAGGTAAACAAATATTAATTGAATACTTGATTGAGATATTTACAGAACTATTACATACTGATATTTCTATCAGAAACTTGTACAGCACTTCCTGGACCACCCTCTTTAATGAAACAATGTAGAACAATGTTAAACCACTACTGATGCAGATGAGCATGTGGCTTTCGAAATAAGTGATGTATGAACACTCACTGAGTAGTTTATTTGAAACATATGCACGCCTACTCATTCATACAATCATCTTAGCAGTCAGTTTTGTTCCAGCATTACAAGGCATAAAATCATGCAGATAGGGGCCAGCAGTTTCAGGTAATGTTCACTTAAACCATCGAAATAGGGTAAAAATGTGACCAGTGAGTTTGATTGGCAGTGATGATGATTACAGTAGTACTGCTGCTAATCTAATTGGGAATTTTATGCACAACACTGTCGAATTTACACAAAAATGTGCTATAAAGAAAAAAACAGCCAGGCAATGGCAGTTCTGACAGAAATACCTTGTTCATGACAGAGATAAACAGAGAATGACCAGAGTGGTTTAAGCTGACAAAAGGGCTATGGCACTATGTAAAGCCTAACTTTGAAGCAGATGGGCTACAATAAAGGATCACATCAGGTTCCACTACTGTCTGGGAAGAACAGAACGATGATGGCCACAGTCTAACTAAAACTGATTGGTTTAAGATTGGAAAAACATTGCCTGGTATGATAAATCTCGATATCTGCTGAGGTTTGTAAATGGTGGGAATAGAATTGGTGGCAGTGGTTTATTATCATTTAAAGGATCAGGCACTCAAAACCAGTTGATCTGCACTGTTAACCCTAATAAGTTTAATTTACAAAAAAAATAGAGGTAACTTGTTGCCTCAAAACAATTGAGTAATGGTGTCTCTCAGAACTAAGCTAATGACTAACAGAGGTGGTCTCTAATTAAAAGCTTATATTACTCAAATTCACAGTTCCTTTTACTTAATAATTTAAGTTGACTTAACATACGATTATAATGATCTATTGAGTAAAATCAACTACTGATTATTAACTTTTCAAGTTTTAATACTTTACTAATTTGTTTGAAAATGTTTTAATATTTTATTGTAAATTATTGAAAATGAACATCATTAAACATGGGGGAGGCACAGTGGATCTGCTGCCTCAGAGCAAGAAGGTCCTGGGTTCGATCCCATCGTGGAGCAGCCTGGGTCCTTCTCGTGTCTGTGTGGGTTTACTCCTGTTTCCTCCCACAGTCCAAAGACATGTGTGATAAGTAAATTGATTACTTTAAACTGGCATTGACTTGTGTGTGCATATAACTACGTAGTTCTGATAATACCTTGTGTGTAGATATAACCTTGAGTGTGTCACTGAAATGGCCACTGATGTCGATAGCGAAAAAACAAATAAATATTTCCAATAACATCTGAAACGATTAATTAAAGAAGTCGGTCACTTCAAATTAGTGCTTTTGATTAAAAACTAAAGTTAAAAAATTGCTTACGTCTCAAAAGAGGGAGACAGTCGGTGAGCATATCAAGCAAGCTGGTTAGCACTAAATTCCTTCAAGTGGCATAAACTAACAACGATTAAGTTAAAAGCAAAAAAGAAAAGTCTTTCGAAATCAGCATTTTTTTTTAAACAAATGAATGAAACAATGCTAATACCATCCAAATATGAAGTACAAACAAGCTGCATATAACTGTGTCGGAGAAACATAAAAAGGGTGGAGGAATGTATAAAAAGCGGGAAGAAAAACTAGACCTGTCAAAATCATGAATTTGTGCAGTTCATTTACATATAAATAATTGCATTAACAGCTGATTTATTTTGTGCAACTATTATAATATAAGCCTAAATCGACCAAATGTGTGTATGCTATCATGCAACCATTACTTACTGCTGATTTCTGAACATCAAGTTTAAAGACTTGCCTCACTTAAGTAATTTTCTATTTAATTACTGGCATCAACTTAAAAAACACCCCAGTAACATCCTGCTGGTAGTGACAATATGTAAGGATAAATAAATGTCTCAGATATCCAATATAAACATAAATGCAATATATACATATTACTGCAATCATCCAAAACCACTGTGATCAGCTTAGGGGGTAAATGGCAATTATGTACATTGGGCCTTACAGTGGGGAAAATAAGTATTTGAAACACTGCCGAATTTGAGTGTGTGGACAGGTGTCTTTTATACAGGTAACGAGGTAAAACTGGTTCAAGTAATATATGTAATGAGTGCAGAATAATATAGGCTTCTTAAAGAAAAACCAACAGGTCTGTGAGAGATGACAATTTGCTGTTAATGTTAACCTCATTTAAACAGAGAAGTAAGAAGCAGCTATAAAGTTCCTTGTGTCAAGTACAGAAGAAGGTTCACTTCAACAATTCCCTGAGACGGTTAGCTAACATGAAAAATGTTTTTCCTGGGGTGTGTCTAAACTAAAACTTTATCTGGATTTAGATCCTATTGGTACATGTTACTTCCATTTTTTTACCTGTAAATTGTTAACTTGTGTATAAATTAAGAGGAGAAAAAGACTATGCTGTCGTGAACAGCATTATTCAGCAGCTTGAGAAGGAGAGCCATATTTACATGTCAAATGACTCGGCGGTCTAAATGCATGCTACAAAACAGGCTTTAAAAACAACACTGATGACTCATCAAGACAAACCTGTTAAACAGTTATGATCTAATTATTATTACTAGTCATATGAGTACAAAAATAGTTTTTTGTCAATTTTATTAGGTATTACTTATTTACATCCACTGAATGGGATCCAATTGTTTGTAATTCTTAAAAATAAAACTTATTTTTCTATAGGTTTTTAATACTGAATCTAACAACACAAACATATTCCACTATACATAATAAATACTGGTCAATCAAAAGGCAAATGCTTTTTATTTTTACATTGTTTCTCCCGTTAATGTTGCTCAGTCCAGTTACTTTAACAGGACTGAATTTTGAGCTCAGAATGAGCAAATGCATAAAATGCATCTTCCCTTGGTCTTCCAGATAATTCCTGATGATTCTTCCTATTGACCTGTAATATGTTTCCTAATTTTCAGAAGTGGGAGAATGTTGGGGTAACAGTAGTTAAAATCTGGGAGAATTACTTAAATGTGTATTAAATGGAAAAATAAATGAGAGTTAAAACTGCAAAAACAAAATTGCAAGAAAAAAAAAGAAAAAGAACCTAAACACGTTGATCACGAGCTAAATACTGGCAAAGTGGTGTTTTGGGGGAAAAGGCACACCAAGCAAGTGCGCCATCTACTGATAACATCACAAGAATACAGCAGAGAAGTAGTCAATCCGGACCAGTGGTTATGAAATTGGGAACTAAAAGCCTTAGAGGGTAATGACGTGATAACAGTAGAGACAATAATCAGCTACTATTGTTTGCATTATTTAGTTAGGAGTCACATCATTACCTATTTATTTAAATTGTGAACAATGGTGGTAGAGTTGTTAATGTACTGACAAAACGGATGAGGGTTTCAGACCACATACTGGTACAGTGCTGTGGTTGGGCAGTTGGAAGCAAACCAGGTTTAACTCACCATTGAATGGACTGTACCCTGTATTAGTTGAAAGTAAGTTGAAAGTAACTATATAAGGCCATTTGCTAAATAATTCAAAATATAAATATTAGCATGCTAACATGTTCCTTACATAATTCCTTACTACTCTATGTGAATCCTAGTGTCTGATATTTTAAAACAACCCTGTAAGTGTACACTTTATATATACTGCTCACAAAAATGAGGGGTTACTTCATAATGAAATGTCCCCATAATTTTGTGAGCAGTGTAGAATTGTAGCTCAAGTTGCCTGATTATTTGTGTATCAATTTCATCAGCAGCAGTTTCTCCTAAAATTAATATTATTAGAATTAGATAAATGACGTATTACTATATCAATATATGACATACTACCACCGAAGTCTTTTTGCTCAGAAAAGCTGAGATTTAAATGGCTAATTTCCTCCCATACGATCTCAAGTTGGCCTTGAGAACTATACTGCTCACAAAAATAAGGATATATTTCAGTACGAGATATTTTATTTTGAAGTACGTCCTAATTTTTAAGCAGACAACATCTGCGTTCTATTACAATTTGTCTGTGCGTATCACACATTACACATGTCTGTACATGCAACATGTAGGGAGGAGGTTGGGTAGAGGATTTAACAAGGACAAACTTGCCTTCATCAGGAAGCAGTGTAGTTAAAGCACTTTGTTCTTTGTAGTCTTTGCATATGAAACATGCTAATTACCTAAAACAACAAATCATAAAAATATAAAATTGTATGGGAAAAAAAGCAAAAAAAAATAAAGCATTTCTTACATTTACTTTAACTTTTATTTCAGACAGGGTGAACCTGAGCTGTTTTGTCAGGTCAACTTTATTTCTTTTGTTAACATACATTAATTTCTGTATTTGAAGCCAACAACACATTGCAATAAAACTAGAGACAGTAAAACATTTACCACGTTATGTTGCCATTCCCTCACACAGCACTTAAAAATGTTTTTGCACCACCAAGGACACCAACAAAAAGTGTTTCAGGTGTTATTTTGTCTCATTCTTCCTGCAAACACATCTTGTTGTACAGGGATGTCGATTAAAAATCTCCACACATTCTCTCTTGGAGACAGGTCAGGAATGCAGACAGGCCAGTCCAATACCTTCTTCATGCCTTTGTAACGTGTGCAGCACGTGGGTTTGCATTGTCTTGTTGAAAATGCATGGACATCAATAAAAAAGATGTTATCTTGAAGCATATGTTGCTCTCAAATTTCAGTGTACTATTCTGCATTAATGATACAGAAGTGTAAATGACCTTCGCCAAGGGCACTGCCACAACCCCATACCATGACAGGCCCTGGTTTTAGGACATGTTGCTGATAACAGTCTGGATGGTCATTTTTCTCTTTTGTCTGGAGCACACAACATATATTTCTTACAAAAAAAGATCTGGAACACTGAATTGTTTGGCCACATTTAACTGTGCAATGGTCCATCCCTGATGCCTCCAAGCCCAGAAATTGATGCTGCTTCTGGACATAGTTGGCTTCTTTCTTGCTGAAGGTTTCTGGTTGTTGATGCAATCCCATCTGAGTGATTAGAGATAACGGGTGTCCAGTTTAGGCTTGTTTTCTTCCCCTTTATGCACTGAAATTTCTCCCAGTTCTTTGAATTGTTTAATGATAGTATACATTGTAGAGGGAGAAATATGCAAATCTCTTCCAGTCTTTCTGATGATTAACAATGTTTGAAACATTTCAATAATTTTCTCATGCATTAGTTTAGTTTTTTTTTTTTTACTTTGGGTTATAGTAACATGAAGTAGCTCTCTCTGGTGCCATGGATAACATAAGAGCAAATGTTTGAAATGTCAAAAATTGAAATAACAAATCTAATTAAATATAACCTACATTTTGTGAACAGTGTACTTAAAAGTGCAGCTATTTAGTGGATTAATCTAAAATTTTCTCTGAGGGTAAATAAACTACAGGTGAATCTTATGGTTAATGTCAGGATAAATCTTTTGACCTATTTGTTGCTATACAAAACGTCTGTTATCCTCTACAGCGCTGGTAAGACCTACATTGCAGATTGTTCTGGCCCAAATCTGGCTTAGTTATGGCAATAGCAAGTGTATTGTGAGCCGAATTAGGCATGGCTGTTGCCAGCCATGATAATGCTTATCACAGTATTCACACTCTGGGCTGTATATGGTGCACATGTAACATGTCATGGATAATGTGCAGTTCTGACTGTGTACTAGCAGCAGTATGCGGACTGAGAAAAAGGTCATTGTGGCTCAGTAATAGGCCATCACCGATTTGGTAGTGCTAGACGTGGTCAACAACAATATTCGGGTAGACTGTTATAAACAAAGCTCAATTGGTATGAAAGGGGCTCAAATTATGCCAAGAAAATTAGCGTCTAGATATTACAATTTCTTATTCCTATATTTAATTGTTATATTCGATACTACATTTGCTATGTTTGCAGTTGCATCACATTGCAAAGCTTACTGCACAGGTTCAGCTCCATGTCGACTTGATCCCTTTGACTTGGGAGTATTTGAATATTGACTAGCCCTGTAATTGTAGCCACACAAAGAGCTTAGTAAGATCAAACAATACTGGTTGTTACAAAGGTGAATGTTTAATGAGAGCAGCATACATTGTGATTATTGTGACCTTTGTTAGGCTAACAAAATGTACTTATAAAAAGGCATGGACCATATAATCATTCATAGAAAAAATGAACATCATATGAAAACATAAGATATAAACAGCTATAAAACAAAAGAAGCCACTGCACTGAATAGAAATTGGGGGAAAAAAACAATTTATACTGTAAATAATCCTTCATGTTCTAGGCACTTGTGGTCGGTGGAGATGATAGCAACCACTGAAACTTCCAGCTGCCCATGTAGTCAGCCTACATTTATCAAACTGTAAAATAAGACTAATACGTAATAGTATAAAATGATCTGAGTACCTTTCCATAAAAAAAACATATAAAAAGACAGAACCGCCATCATAAATACAGGCTCACCTACGTCCTTCTACTTTAAAATAAACTATAAAATAAAACAAAACAAGATTCAAAGAGAAGTTAGTGCATGATCTCCGTATTAATGGACGTAACAGGGACTTTTGCTAAGCGATATTACAGTGAGGATGTTATAAATGTGGCTATGCAGGAATCTTGAATACGCAGTTCATCATGGCTTTAGGCGCATAGGCAGTAAGATCTATTGCAAGTCCTCTCCGGCTGAATATTATTGTCCAATATGAGCACCACAATTTAAAAAGGTAAAAAAATTTTTTTTTTATTTAGCACACTCATAATAATACCTCTCACTTGCCTTTGACTCTTTCTCTCTCTCTCTCTCTTACTTACACACACACACACACACACACACACACACACACACACACACACTTTTACCGGATGAATTAATTGACTCTCTCTACTGTGTTACGATTCAATAGTATCTTTCAATTCTATGAACACTGTTGCAGAGTCCAGAGCTTATCGCCATAAAAACGGGACATCAGGGTTCATGGCAAAACTGGCTCTGTTGGATTTATATACTGGTCTTGCAATAAAAAGATTCAGAGACACACACACATACTGACACATTATATGCACAGCAACTTCAAGTCCTTAAGGCTAGATTCTCAAGGACATTTTTGGCATCAGTCAAAAACACACAACACAAATCTATTGTGACCATAAAGTTTTTTGGGTGGCACATTGGTGCAGTAGGCTGGGCTTCCTTGGTTTGGTCTGCCACATTAATTTTGGTGAATGAGTTATATAATAAGTTGAATAAATGCAAGTATATAACAAAGAAGATATGGCTGTTTTTCAAACGTGTTAAGGACATAAGCAGCATTTACTGCTTACACGTCTCAGATCGAGGAGAAGCACAAATAAGCACACCACAGTTGGAATGTTTACAATTTAGATATTCCCAAGTACCTGTTTTCATTTTGAGATTGCGTTTCTCAACGATTTGGAAAAACTGTCTTTCTGAACAATGCCAAAACTGCCCTTGTAAACATAGCCGAAGAATATGGTCGAGTCCAGCAGTGGCATGTGCCAGCTCTTGGATTTTATCCCGATTGGGTTAGGATTGTCCTGCGCCACCAGAGGTGAAAAATCAAGTTCAATCGATGTACCCCTTTAAGAGGTAGCTCCTAGACTGCCTGTGGCTTCAGCACTGAAGAACAGGAAGATCCAGGGATGAAAAGAGACACGGTAGAAGATCAAAAGCATAAACAGGCCATTGAAGGGACAGCAGGTGTCCTTTAATGCCACGGTTAAGGCAGATAAAACTCTCAGGGGTCCTCAGACGCTCTCTCTCTCTCTTTCTCTCTCACACACACACACACACACACACACACACACACACACACTAATATCAAACACAATCAGCATTCTCTGTATTCGTATCTCATACACTCTTTGCTCCCTGAAATGAGGGGACCCAATCTGAGCAAGTCTGTGATTGTAGCAGAGCAGAACAGTTCAGGTGGGAATGGAATAGAGAGCAGACTTCCTCACACCTTGCTGTCCAGTGGAATCTCCTCCAGAGCCTGAACCACTTCGCTGAAAGATGGTCGCTCTTTGGGACTGAGTGTCCAGCAGCGACTCATCAGTTTGTAAACTTTTGATGGACAGGAATCAGGAACAGAAATGTTCAGTGTGCCAGCCTGAAGACCTGTTACATCAAATAGTTTGTTTTTAAAATCCAATCAATGCAAAATTTTTGCTTTCTGTTTTTATAAATGGTCCTGAAACTCTTTCCTTTATAAGGAAAATGTTCTCAAGCAACATTTTGAAAATCTGTTTCAAACAAAACTTATTATAAATTAACCAATTTCATTGTCCATAACATACGTGTATAGATATATGCACATAACTCACAAACAAACACACTCGCATGCACAATGCATTCGGAAAGTCATCATTTCCTTTCACTTTTTCACATTTCATGTTGCAGTCTTGTGCTAAAATGTAAAAAAAAAAAAAAATCTATTTTTGTCTTTCAAAATCATGTCCAATTGAATTAATTACAAATGGACTCAAATCAAGGCGTAGAAACAAACAATGATAAAGAGAAATGGGAGGCCCTAAGAGACATTCCAAAGGCATTGTATGAAGCTGTATAGTTGCCACATCCTGATGCTCATGTGTGTTTGTTAATGCTCTCACCTTCAAGGACCTCGTCATGGCTGAGTGTGGGGTATGGCAGCTCACCATGACTGAACACTTCCCACATCACCACACCAAAAGCCCACACATCTGATTTGGTGGAAAAATCAGCATCAAAGACAGACTCTGCAGGCATCCAGCGCAGTGGGATCAACTTCTGCCTGTAGTGGTAATACTCGCTGAGAACGAGAGAGTTTGTTTGTTTATTTGGCTTGATCAATTCTTGATCAATTACCGATCAAATCATTTACATCTGTATATTTACATTAATGCCAGTAAGTTAAAAATGTGTTCTTGGATGAGACGGGCTTCCATTGTTTTTATACGCTGTGCCTTAAAGCACCAGTTCAAAACTAATCTGTTTTAGGACAAGTTACAGATTTAACCTGCAGGTTGGTTACGTTTAACCTTTTCACACTGACCTTTACCTTTGCTATGCTAAGTTTTAATATTGATCTAAAAGGCTCTTGCGGTGTAATGTGTAAACACTACTACATTACACTGTAATGTGCCAACACTTGTCAGCCTACAGTGTTTTTTTTCAGCATACCTGTCATAGACGTCCTTGCTTAGACTAAGTGCTGAAATCTTGACGTTTCTGTCTCCACTAATCAGGCAGTTTCGTGCCGCCAGATCCTTATGGACAAATCGCTGGTTGGACAGATGCTCCATCCCAGCAGCCACTTGGGCACAGATGGAAACCTGAAAAGAAATATATAACACAGCTTTTTGAGCATAGAGAGGTTGCAGGACAAATCGTTAACTGATAAATATAATGCCCAATCATTGCCTTACTTCTGTTTTGGTACTTATGGCTTGTGGCTTTATTTTCTCATCTTTACTTGCTGATATCCTCAGGAACTGTTTGAGATCACCCTGCAAGAAAGCAAGACATTAGATAAGTATTACAGAAGTACACTGCTCACAGAAATTAGGGGATATTTTAAAATGAATATGAAGTATTTAGTTGATTAAACAAGGTCACCAGAAAAGCAAATGAAAAGTAAAAGAAAGTTGTTGAATTATGCAAATGAGATGCAAACTCAATTATGGTAATTTAGTAGCAAGTGATATATTCATGGGGATGAACAGAAGTATGTCAAAGTGGACGAGAGTGCCCCACATTGACTGTTCAGTAGGGTGTATGGTCACCCAAGACTATAAAAACACACAATGGGACATGGACGTGATCAGATTGTCCAGCAGCTTTTGTGGGATCCTCTTTATATATGTTTCGAAATATCCTCTAATTGTGTGAGCAGTGTATTAGAAATATTGCAAATTGGGTCATACTAAAATACGGAGTAATATTATGTGGTCTGATTTATTTTTAACTTTTAATGAAATGGGTGTGTCTGCAGAATGGAGCATTAAAGCTGGACACTTGGCCTAATGCTGCACACAGCAAGACACTGAATTTGTCTTCTTTAATAAAGTTTAAAGGTGTGTGTTGCATAGACACAGCATCTGGTCCATTTCTTCATTTTAGAGGAACAATAAGAAAACATTTAATTGCATATCTAGTCTGCTGAAACGTTTTAAGGGAGCTATATTTAAATGTTACAAACTTGTTGAAAAAATGAACAAATGTTTAAAAAAAGTGTTTAATACATTCAAACAGAGAACCTTCTTGCGACCACACCCAGTTTAAGAACCACTGTGCTATGATAAAAAATAAGTATCTGTTTAAGTTCTATATAGGGGACCCTGGTCTGTGTCATATGACACATGCAGAGGCTAAGAAACAATTTGCCATAAACATGGATGCCATACAGGTATATGCAATTAAAATAGCTAAACTTTTTTGTACCAGTTCTACATATTCGAGGATCATGTAGTGTGGTTCTGTGTCTCTGCAGAGGCCGAGCAGGCGCACAACATTGGAGTGATTCAGTTTGCCAAACATTTCGGCCTGGAGTTTGAACTCTGTTCGTGAGTACTCGTCCCTGTTCTCCAGACTCTTCACTAGAACCACAGTCTGCTCCTCACCCTCCTCGATCCCCTGCGCTTTGGCTAAGAACACCTCCCCAAACTGTCCTTTACCTGCATAGACATGCAAACAATAAAAAATAGTTACTAGAAGTGTATCATGAGCAAACAGTGTATTAATTATCTGTTAGTGTGTGTGCACCAGTGAACTAACCCAGTGTAGTGATGACCTGTAAATCTGCTCTGGGAAAGTGGAACTTGTCCATATTGCTACGATGTTTCTCAGTGGTGGCTACGGTCTCCAGGTTAGTAAGTGCCACTTCCTCTTGTATCTCAGCCATAGTTTGTCCATTCTGCTGCACAGCACCACCTAGTGGGAAATACAAAATGTGGTACGTTACAAACGGACTGGGGGGGGATGGGGGGGGGGGGGGTGGTTGGGATAATAAATCGGTGTACCCAGAGTAAACCCATGCACAGGGAGCACACGCAGACTCAACACAGAAAGGACCCAATCTGCTCTATCCTGAGATTAAACCCAGGACCGTTTTTCTGTAAGACGGAGGTGTTACCGACTGTGCCGCTCTGATAGCTTAAGTAAATTTTATTAGTGAATTTTAATTTCATTATGCTTGTTCATTAGAATTTGGTAACCTAGGTTTGAATCCTCACTGGCCATGCCTGAAGTATGGGAGGCCAGGATGGGGAATCATTCCCCCAGTGTTTCAACAGTAAACAAAAGATGTGAGGTTGGGCCAGAACATGAAGAGCAGCGAAAGAGTCGCTCCCGTTATGATCTGGTACAAACTCACCCACAATGGAAAACTTCAGAGATACCAGTTGGCTTAAAGCATGTCTTTGGAATGTGGGAAGAAACTGAAGTATCCAGAGGAACACACAACACAGCACAAAACAACACACAAACAAACACAGGTAGCAGCAGGGTCACAACTCAAAATGCTTGTTTCTAGAACTGTGACGTGCCACCGTGCCGCCACTAGCTACAACACACCTAATCAAACTGTCAGGACCATTCTCGACACAATCACACGATTAGAGTTTGTACACGAAAAACACTACTGTCAAAGACCACGTTTTTTTTAGGAGGTGTGCAAGCACCTGCTTCATTGGGTACTAAATGTAGTACTTGTGCTTGATGTGCACTATAGCACACTATACACTATGTGTATACACATTTACAGCATTTACTTTTACAGCATTTAGCAGACGCCCTTATCCAGAGCGTCTGGACCAGAAGGTCCAGGGTTCCAGGGTTCCAGAAGGTCCAGGGTTCAAATCCCACCTCTGCCAAGCTGCCACAGTTGGGTCCCTGAGCAAGGCCCTTAACCCACCATTGCTTGTCTTACCACTGGTACAGTCTTGCACTTCAAGCAATGGTGGGTTAAGGGTCTTGCTTAAGGACCCAACTGTGGCAGCTTGTATTTTTATGCGTGATCAGATCTGTGACTCATTTTCTTACTTATCAAATAGTCAGTGATATCTCCAGCAGGTAAAATAAATGTTAGTCATAGCGTAAACATTCCGATCACAACAGCCAAGCCAATAACCAAAACAGCCAATAAAAATCTCCGTTGTGGAGGTAGAATGAAACGGAACACCACTCACTATTATACCATACTGACATGTTTAAACATAAACACTATGCAGCCAAACATTTCTGGAGAACCAAAAACACATCCCAAACACAAGTAACAGTAGGGAGTTTGCTGTGGCTGCCCTAGCTTTCGAAGAAAGCTTTCCCCCAACATTTTGGATCATGGCTGTAAGTCAGGCGTTGATGTTAAGCCATGATTTACAGTTTGCATCATAATTTGTGTCAAAGGTGTCTAATGGAGTTAAAGCTGGGGCTTTGTTTAAGGCAACCAAGTTCTTCTTTAAAATATACAACCCATTTCTTTTAAAGGGCAGGGCAGGAAACTGATGAGCTAACCTTTTTGGAGGAGGCGATCAAAGTGTTATAACGCAAAGAATCACTTAGTCATTTAGAGCCACTGAGGTATTCAGTACAACCCACTCCACACTGCCTGTTCATGGACTAAGTGTGGCTCTAATAACAGAGAACTGTAAATAGAACGGGAGTCTACATACTCTTGCTCATTTAGCACATACATAAAATGTGTTACCTTTAAAATAACAAAAAGAAAGTGTATCATGGGTACGTCTCCAGGATACCACATGTATTTATTGTACAAACCGGATTCCAAAAACAGTTGGGACACTAAACAAATTGTGAATAAAAACTGAATGCAATGATGTGTCGGTGCCAACATCTAATATTTTATTCAGAATAGAACACAAATCACAGATCAAAAGATTAAACTGAGAGAATGTATAATTTTAAGGGAAAAAGATGTTTCCAAATTTCATGGCTTCAACAAATTCCAAAAAAGTTGGGACAAGGCCATTTTTACCACTGTGTGGCATCCCCCCTTCTTCTTACAACACTCAACAGACGTCT
>JAUZSU010146134.1:0-15025 GCA_034780255.1 Parotocinclus maculicauda | reverse complement strand
AGAGGGGGGACAGAGAGAGAGAAAGAGACAGACAGAGGGGGGACAGAGAGAGAGAAAGAGACAGAGAGGGAGAGAGAGAGAGAGACAGAGAGAGAGAGAGAGAGAGAAAGACAGACAGACAGAGAGACAGAAAGAGAGAGAGAGATAGACAGATAGAGAGAGAGACAGAGAGACAAAAAGAGAGAGAGAGATAGACAGATAGAGACAGACAGAGACAGATAAAGGGACAAAGAGAGAGAGACAAAGAGAGAGAAAAAGAGAGAAAGAGAGAGAGAAAGCGAGAGACAGACAGATAGAGACAGATAAAGGGACAAAGAGAGAGAGACAAAGAGAGAGAGAGAGAGAGAGAGAGAGAGAGAAAGCAAGAGAGAGAGACAGACTAACAGAGAGAGAGACAGAAAGAGAAAGACAGACAGACAGACAGAGACAGCGAGAGACAAAGACAGATAGAGGGACAGAGAAAGAGACAGAGAGAGACAGACAGAGAGACAAACAGTTTTCATTCATTCACTTTCTTATCCTCTTAATCCTGGACAGGGTCATGACCGAGTCGATGACCGAGTCGATGACCGAGTCGGTGCCCAGCCTGTAGCATAGGGCGTTAGGCAGGAACAGACATGGTGCCAATCCATAATAGGGCACACACACTAGCACACCGGGGACACTTTAGTGACACCAATTAACCAAACAAGAAATGAAGTGCAACAATGTCAACAAATATCAAACTGAAATTCCCAGGTTAGTAAAAAAAAACGAAGTTTAATGTTTTTTTAAGCCACCCTGCTGAATCTGATTAACACACCAAATAGCTTAGCATTTAGCCGCTAATCAGGCAGCTTAGTGACAGCATGTCGGAGTTGGCGCGTTTACATAAGGGTGCTAATATTTACGATCCTGACAGCGCGCAGCGTATAAATAGCGTCGCAGTGACACGTCGTGACACGGCTGCTGAACTCTGCTGCAGTTTGTTATTTATTTGCCGCGGCGCCGCGGTCTCCGGGGAACAAACCGCGCGGCTTCCTCTTACGTTAAGTGTCAAGTGTGTGAAGAGAGCAGAGGACACGTGTTTACCAAACACCACCCAGCCGTAAAAAAAAATTGTGACAGGTGTGAAGAAAGAAGAAGGAAAGACAGAGAGTGTTTATAAATAAATAAAGAAGAAAAAACGTGGAATCCTTAATAGCTGACCTAAAAAATGAGATAAAACACAAAACAAAAGAAGATGGAAAAAGTAAAGTGGGTGAGAAAGAAAGAAAGAAAGAAAGAAAGAAAGAAAGAAAGGAGAAAAACAAAGGAAGATTAAGATTAGGAAACTAGAAAATAAGGTAAAATAAAGAAACAGAATAAACTAAAGTAAATGAAAGAACTCAAACAACAAAAAAGAAACTAGTTAATTAAAAAAAATAAAAGGAAAATTTAATAGATAAAGGAAACGAAAAATGAACTGGCACTATTTATGGAATGATTTAAAAAAGGAAATAAAGTTATTCGTATGAAAACGATATAAAGAAGGGAGACGAACAAAGAGTTATAATAAAAACTAGTCTACTAAAAATAGAAAATGTAATTAAAGAAAAAGAACTACAGGAAAGAAAAACAGACAGAGAAGTAAAAGGAACAACAAGAGAAAATTAAAAAAAAAGAAAAGAAAGAAACAGGATAAACTAAAGTTAAACAACAAAAGAAAAACTAGTTAATAAAAAAAGAAAAGGAAAATATAATGGATGAAGGAAACGAAAAATAAAATGGCACTATAAAAAAAAGAAAAATGGAAAGAAATACAAAAAGTGGGCAAAAAGTGCCAAAATGGAATCAAGACTAAAATCTAGAGGATAAATTTAATAAAGGAAACAAGATAAACTGACGTAGAACAAAAAAAAAGAAAACAAGAAAACAAAGAGTTAAATACAGAAAAAAGTCGAGGTAAATAAAACAAAATACTAAGGCAAAAGAGAAGGAATGATTTAAAAAAAGGAAATAAATTTATTCGTATGAAAACGATATAAAGAAGGAAGAAGAAAAAAGAGATACAATAAAAACTAGTCTACTAAAAATAAAAAATGTCATTAAAAAAAAGAACTGCAGGAAAGAAAAACAGACAGAGAACAAGAAAAAAGAAAAAGAAAAGCAAAGAAAGAAACAGAATAAACTAAAGTAAAACAACAAAAAAGAAACTAGTTAATAAAAAGATAAAAGTAAAATATAATGGATAAAGAAAACGAAAAATGAAATGGCACTAAAGAAAGAAATAAAAATAGAAAGAAATAAAAAAAGTGGGAAAATGAAATCAAGACTAAAATCTAGAGGATAAATTGGATAAAGGAAACAAGATAAACTGATGTTGAACCAAAAAAAAAAGAAAACAAGAAAGAAAGAAATGAAAAAAGAACAAAAACTAGTAGCAGACAAAGTACATAAAGGAAAAAAGAAAAAGTGCTAAATAAAAAAATAAAGAGTTAAATCCAGAAAAAAGTAGAGATAAATAAAAAAAAATACTAAAGGCAAAACAAAAAAAATGAATTAAAGAAAGGAAAAAGTAATTGAAGATGAAGATGAACAAAGAGATATAATACCAAAAGTAGTCTACTAAAAATAAAAAATATAAATAAAGAAAAAGAACTGCAGGAAAAACAAACAAACAGAGAACAAAAAAAAAAAGAAAAAAAAAAACAGAAATTAAAAATGTATGAGCTTATTCCAGAATGATAAAATAAACAAGAAAGGAAGGAAGGCAAGAAAAGGAGAAGCACAAAGAATTCAGATATAAGCAATTTAAAATTAGTTTTAGCAGGAATCGGGGTGGGAGGGGAAACGGTTTAGGGGCGGAGCTTAGGATTGATGGTAATGTTACTGAGATAAAATACAAACCTAAAACCAGGAAGGGCTGAAGAGAGGTGACTGCTCATGTCCACCCCACACACACACACACACACACACACACACACACACACACCCTGGGTGCACATAAAATGGTCCATATATAAAACGAGGGGCCATTTACCCACGCTGCACTGGGACACCTTTCCCAATTTAATCAGATGGTCGTCTGAGAGTAATGACAGTAATATCATGATTTCACCATCACTCTAGTTAACATAATTAAAACGTCCACCGCCGGGGCCATAAACGGGCCGCTGAGCATGAAAATGTCACACTTACCGAATAGCCGCGTCCCGACAGAGAGTGTGTGGAGCTCTGCAGAGAGAGAGAGAGAGAGAGAGAGAGAGAGAGAGAGAGAGAGAGAGAGAGAGAGAGAGGGAACAGTGATGACCTTTAAGTGATGACAGAGACATGATGAAGCTGCAGCACTTTAATATCAATATTCACATTAACCTTTTCCCTCCCTCATCCACACGGCTGCACCCCTCGCTCACCCTCACTGTCCACCTCTTTCCACGTGTCTCTCGCCACCCCCCCCGGACTCAGACACCTCTCCGATAACACAGAGCCTGACAACAAATTGGGGCTCGTCTAATCCGGGCTCGTATTTCCCACCGCAGCTGCCACAGGGAGACTAAAATATGTGCATATTAGTGACAGCCTTTCATACCTTATAACGCCGAACCACCTCGGCCGCCCCCGGCCCCTGTCCTTCACCCTGATGAGGCGCATCGGGAGACTCCAAACCGGCTCGAGTATTTTCGGGAACGTGCTCATGACACGAGGGCGCAAATTGCAGCTCGTTAGGGCGTCAGGTCATGTCAGAGCGGTACAAGTAGCTACTAATGAGGTGGCACAATGACCGCCCGTATTGGGAACGTGGGATTTGATTGCTGGAGCGACGGGCCGATCCCACCCTGGTACGACGTCACAGAATTCCGAGCATCCCTCAGGAAGGTTTCGGGTCACGCCATGAATTCTGTCGAAAAATGCTGAGCCGTGTCTGACAGAGACAGATCGTGCCCCGGCGCTACAAGCTTTGCGACCGACCGGCATCCCGTCTAGGGCAGACAACCCCGCGCCAGGGCGCCACGACGTCCGAGCGTACCGGAAAGAACTCGAGGATTCCAACCCGGAATCCGGCGCTATCAGGGCTGCACCGATGATTAGTGAGCTGGGATAAACAGAGCTGGATTTGAACTCAGTAATCAGATTTCTCAGCTCATGTATTCCCATATTCTCATTTCAATCGTTTTTTTCAGTCTGCGCATGCAGCCAGAAAGGCCATGTGACCAGATCGCTTCCGTAGGGATGAGTTGCACAGACTTTGGGCGCGTTTCGCTCACGGGATCTGGCAACCCCAGAATTAAATGGAAATGACGTCGCATCCTTTTGGGTGATTGCAATAATGCAATAATAACGATTATCTTGTTTTTTTCCCGGAGCGTAAACGATGCAAACCAAGGCACATTTTATAGAAATTTGAAAGAACTTCAAAATGAAATTTCTTTGCAATTAAAGCGACATTACAAGAAACGGGATTACAAGCTGGACACAAAATGTTCTATTGTAGCTTCACCGTATCGTAAATTAACATTCCTTTTAGTTTATTTCTGAACAATAACAATTCCAATAACGATGGGTCATTACTTACTCAGCATGGCTGCATGATTGTGTTTAAAAAACCTGCGTTAAAAAGAGAAATAAACAGAACGCACATCGTATTTCTCCACGTTTTTGCATGGTGACACCCATAGTAAACACTTGAATCCACTGTTAGGTATGGTGGAGGATAGGTTTTGGGAAGGCTTGTTGGGACACCCGGCACCAGGGACTCTTTAAAAGTGAGAACAGCTTCATGGGGCGCTGAATGGCTAAAAGGACGCCCGAGGTCACAGCTCGGTTCCTCTCCCTGTTTTCCTTCGTCCATTTTCTCCCTCTTTTTCCTTTTCTTTCAATTGCCAATTTGTGCCTATGTCCCTGAGAGACGCGTGTGTGTGTGTGTGCGTGTGTGTGTTGGGGGGTGGTGGGGTTTTTTCTTCTGCTACGCCAATTTTGCCCTTGCCCAGAATTCAATCTCTCTCCATAACCCACACGTAAGTATTCGACCCCCTCTGTGTCAATTAGAGCTGAACACCGGCGAGGCAGCGCTGCAGGAATCAAAAGGCTATTCCACTGTCTCTCAACCCCCCCCCCCCCCCCTCCCACCCCAACCGACTGATCTAACACACCAGAGCAGTGATACGACTGCCCCCACCGCCCACCCCCACCCCCTCAACCCGGTGCAAATCCAAACGAGACAAGAGACGAAGAACAAACCAGACACACACTCAGGCTACAGATTGGTGGAATTAGCTTCCCTATGGTTCCGCTTCGTTCGTGTCCTCTTACGCGGAGCACAAAGTGAGCCTTATTTAAATGATAATGAGACACGACCGAGTGGATTTAGTGCCGTGTGATGAGTGGAGCATTCCGGCACATTCCATTCCACGCAGCTCAAACGCACTGCGCGTGAGCCTGGTACGGATGCCGCTCGAGCTACTTTCTGAAAGCTGCAGCAAGGGGGCGACATAGAGACGAAATCGTTAAGTGACTCCAGTTTAGGTCCACAGACTCCCAGGGACACACAGGCTCTAACGGGTGTATGTTAGGTCAGTGCCTGGCCAGTGTCATGACCAAATCTCAGAAATCGACCCCCGGGAGAGAATCTCTCAGCCAAATGACTCACTGATTCCAACACTGACTCACCAAATTAGAAAAGAGTGATTAACTGAGTGATTTAAACTCTAAATGATTCACTAAATAACAGAACAGTGAATCATTAAGAGTCTTAATCAGTGACTCATTGATTTATAACCAAAAGACTCATTGATTCAAAATGACTCATTACATGAGACGAAACTTGGACAGGACCGAACGACTCACAGATTCGAACACGGACTCAGAATATCTGTCGCAATAAACGACTCGCTGATTCACACAAAACGACTCACTTAATAACACAGGACCAAATCTCAGAACCATCAGGACCAAATCTCAGAAATCGACCCGGCAGCGAATCTTAGTCATAACCAAACCACTGACTGATTCAAATAGTGACAGAAGGAAGGAAATTGGGCAACAACCGATCGATTCAGTGGCTAAATCAGGCAGCTGTATTGGAACGCAGCCGGTGTGCAGAAGGTAGCTTCTGTTTTTTGGTTGCTGTACCTTCAGCGAGTCGTGGAATCAAAGCATCTGTGGTGAGATGATGGTGTTTACAGAGAGGCTTTGTCCCGAGTGACGGACTCTGTCTCTCTCTCTGTCTCTCTCTCTGTCTCTCTCTGTCTCTCTCTGTGTTTGATGGACAGATACAAACGACGTGGGCACTGCGTCCTGCTTCTTAGTGTCGTTCCTTTTGGCAGGAGATTAGAGGGAAATGGCAGATCCAACGCTGTCAGATACTGCAGGCTGCAATTTTCCGCATCCTTCAACCCTCCCTCTCGCTTGCCCTTTTCTTCTCTCTCTCTCTCTCTCTCTCTCTCTCGCTTTTCACTGTCATAACTGTCAGGCTTTTATCAGCCTCCTTCCTCCTCCTTCTCTCTGTCTCACTGACTTTCTCTTTTTTTTAAACACACAGCTTCTCTCTCACGAATCAGCGAGGAGCCGCGGCGATAAAAAGCCACGTTTCTGTTCGTCCTCTCATTTCCATCAGCATTTAATCTCTTCATTAAGACCCCTTTTTTTTCCTCCTCATCGCCTCTCGTTTCGGAGACAACCAGACAGAGACAGAGAGAGAGAGAGAGAGATCCAGGAGCGCTCGTCGTCCTCCTGTTCACCCCACCCCAACCGCCACCGACCGCCACCCCCACCGCACCCCGTCCCCTCCCCCACTCCGGTCGGTCGCTTCGCCTGAGTGAATGTGCCTGGCGTTTGACAGGCATTAGTTAGGGAAGCATATTCCAAATTCATTTAAAACGAGCCACGCGGGAATTAGACATAAATTCTCATTACTCTGGCGTATCACGTTATTATTTCACCCCCCACCCCCCCACCGCGCCCCACCGCGCGCCCGTTCGCCTCTAATATCCATCACACGCGCGCCCGCACGCGCACGCCTCGGATTGATAGATGCACTTTAACGATCCCTGAGGGGAAATTATCCATTACTTATTCATTATGGATGACTGATGCTCCCCGTTTCTGACTACATGATCATTTTCTCATCATCATGTACAAAGACGAGGGTTTGACCTTTTCCGCGGCGCGCTTTAACATCGTCTGAAAACAATGCGCCGCCCTTATCTGCAAATATTCACCCCAAATAACTTCAAACGGCACCCGCGCAGCGACATCTGGACTCATTTTACACTCGCGGACCGAAAAAATAAGCACCCAGACAGAAACGGCTACGGACTGGACCTTCAGTGAGAGGTCCACGGATTGATCCAGTTTGGGTTCTGATTGGAGTGCTTTGGGTGGGCGCCTTAGTCCTGCCTAGGCCGTGGTGCTCCGACTGCTGGTGCGATGATCTGGGGCTCCCTAATAATACGAGGGACACTAACAACTCAGCGATATGTGCAGGATCTACAGGTCCAGCTGCAGCATTACAGGGCGAATGTGGTCCAGGATACCATACGCCCAATCTCAAATCGTATCCAGACCAGAGGCGGCCCAACAGGGTAAGCAGAGCCATCACTCATGTTCACAGAGAACACAACTAAACAACAAGGCTCACTTCTTAATGGCTATTTATCTCATTGGTGATTGGTTATGACATCACACACTGACCAGGCACAGCTTACCTCACTCAGGCGGTCCTTGGAGCTGCTCCGGTTGGCGATGGGGTTTATGACAGGAACCTTGGGCTCCATCACCGTCCTTAAATTCTGACTGAGAATGCTTTTGAACTGCGGAGGGGAAAAAAACGTAGAACCTTTTTAACAAACGCGCTTATCCAGAGATAAAACGAACAAATACGATCTTTCTTGAAGATCAAGCTTCGAACCCTGGACCTCTTGGCACCGGATTTATATATGTCTATTCCACAAATACCTACTTAAGAATTATCTTAGCTGCTTTCTGCTTTCTTAAGACCAATTCTAAGAACGTGCTATTCTTGTAAAAATGTTCATGTTTTCGCTCCAATTTTCTGCGGGTTAAACGAAATAATGTCAAAAACTGTCAAAGCAAAAGCAAAATGGTTCGGGCTCCGTGTTTTGAACGTTCCATTTAAGAGGTTACGGAAAGAATTTGGATTTTCTTAAGCTAAGATTTAATTTAATTTATTCGTATGTTTTTTTTTTTTTTGGAGAGTTGCATTTACGAACCTTCTTAGGAACTTCTTACTGTTTGTCTTCCGAACCTTCTCAAGATATTTTTCAGATATTTTTCAGATGTTTTTGTTCTGTTCCGCCTCACCAATAAATAAATTAAAATTAAAATAAACAAAGGACGGCTTTGAAGTTGGCACGGCCAATCAGAAACCAGAACTGGAACGATTTATATTATAATAAAACGTGCAAATTGTGATCAGAATCACAACGTACAGGTTCTCTCTGGTGTGTGTGTGTGTGTGTGTGTGTGTGTGTGTGTGTGTGTGTGTGTGTGTGTGTGTGTGTGTGTGTGTGTGTGTGTGATGGACACAGTCTCTTGGTCTGTCCTCTAATTAAAACAGACGACAGTTACAATTAAACCTTCTGCTAAATATCAATTACAGCTAAATAAAAGCAGTCTGACCCACACACACACACACACACACACACACACACACACACACACACACACACACAGAGTGGCTGCCCTGCCCGGGTCAATATCGGACGTGACGCGGCTAAGTAGTGAGCTAACAGGCGCTAACATGATTAACGGAATGAATTGGTGCTGGCAAAGTGTTAGCATAATGTTGGCACAAAAGCGCTGCAGGTGGGCTAATCAGACTCGAGTGGATTCCTCAATTCGACTTCCGCTTAACGAGCTAACAAGCTAATCAGTCCCGCGCGCTACGTCGAAAGGCCGGCCGTTTGATTTAAGGAAATGTACATGGGAAGAAAAGCGTCACTGATTAGTCGCCCCCTTCCAGAAAAACTGCTGATCCTCCACATCAATCAAGCGGCGAAGCTTCTGGAATAAATAAGTGCCCCCGGTTAGGTTTGTTCTGTTTTCATTATATCCCAGGGGGCGCTCTAGAGACTGAAATCCCCTGAGTTACATGACGGAATGATGCCGGATAAATATCTCTCAGCTGGTCGTTTTTATCTGCTCTAATGCCCCTGGGTCACCCTGTGGTTACCCACAATTCCATGGAGCATTTCCGTCATTCAGACTGCGGCTTGTTAACTAATAATATAAATACAGTCATTAGAAAATCAGAAACACAGAGAGAGACAAAACAGAGAGACAGAGACAAAACAGAGAGACAGAGACAAAACAAAGAGACAGACTCAGAGACAGAGACAAAACAGAGAGACAGACTCAGAAAAGGAAAGAGACACAGAGAGACAGAAAGAGAGAGAAAGAGACAAAACAGAGAGACAGAGACAAAACAGAGAGACAGAGACAAAACAGAAAGACCGACTCAGAGACAGAGACAAAACAGAGAGACAGAGACAAAACAGAGACAGAATCAGAGACAGAGACAAAACAGAAAGACAGAATCAGAGACAGAAAGAGAGAGAAACAGACAAAACAGAGAGACAGACACAACCAGTGGCAAAGAGAGACAGACACAGACAAAGAAAGACACACAGAGACACAAAGACAGACGCACAGAGACCGAGACACAAAAACACACAGAGAGACAGAGAGACAGACTTAAATGTTACTCTCAATTAGTGATGAAAGTATAGCTAACGCTAATGAATGCTAATGAAGACGCGCACACACACACACACACACACACTTTGATCCCGGCCCTCTGTGCTCACGAGTAAAGCAGGAACATGTTTTGCAAATTGTTACACATGCTAATGAAGCACATTTAAATACGCCGTCATGCTCAGCTTGGGCTCTTCATTTGCAACGCAAAAAGCGGAGTTTTTATAAACCATTTCCTGTCCAGACGCACCATCTGCTCCAAAAAGAAACAAATCTATGCGCTTGTGACCTCACTATGACATCACAGATACTACAAATCAACCATCGTTATTATTATGGCTAGCTTTTTGCATTCTGCTTCTCTAGCTAAGTGCAGCTAAGCTAACGGTGCATCATGACCTCAGACGGAAAACCCATAAATATTTATTTGCACCACAGAAGGTCGTGTTTAGATTTAACTCCACTGGAAAGACAGGAATTATTCTCCACTAGCATCCTGCTCCTGCTAACACGGCTCAGCTAGCTATAAGTACAAGGTTAGTCAAAAGACACAGGACACCCCTTTATTTCCAAAACAAACGCTAAAATGGTATATCAGAATGCCCAGGCAGCTAATGGGTCTTATAATGTCCAGAAAACGGCCACCATCTTGAAAGCCGCCATAGTGGATCACGGGTGAGTTTTTGCAATGGGAAGGTGGTCGTGTATGGTATCAAAAAAGATCAGAATTGTATCAGAAATCGATTGGTGCGATCGGGTTTGCAATATGACCTGCGGTTCAAAAGTTATTAAGACAGAAAGGTTGTTGTTTGTCACAGGTAAGTGAAAATGGAATTGATGATTCAGCTGCTGTATCATAGGAACAGACATCGACAACAGACAACCAGAAAGATCACGATTTCACACAGCACTGTTACATCACAGCCTAATTTAGAGAAACCTGGACATTTAGTGTTCACCTGAAGAACCGCTACCGACCAAAAAACGGGACCTGTCCTGTGACTTTTGACTGTACGTAGTTGTGCACTGTGTACATTTTCTGTTTGCATTATTTTTGAGAACATGTATAACGATTTTAACAGACAAACAGAAAGTCAGATTTAGAACGTAGAATTTGGCACCATTGTTAATAAACGAGTTATTATTTCTTTAGCTCCACCTCCAGTCGTAGTTCAGTTCGGTTCAGTCAAGTCCCTTTAGCGCTGGATGCTAACATTGCATTCCAAATAAAGATTTTCCCCTTAACGAATATAAAAATAAGAATAAGAATAATTTTCCATTTCGGAGACACTTTCATCTCGAATAACAACCCAAGCCACTCTGGATTAAGGACCTTCTTCAGGGATCCAACAGTGATAGTTTGGCAGAAGTGGGATTTGAACCCTGAACCTTTTGATCTATAGGCCAGTACCTTAACCAATAGGCCACCACAGTCCATAACGGACTGAAATATCCAAGCTACTTGAAGGAATCGCGTTTAAACAACCAGGCTCGAGAGTGAAAGTGAAGATGAAGTCTGACCGAGCGCTCTTAATCCAAAATAAATATCCAGCCGCTAAGTGCTGACCATTTCTGCATCACCGCTGACAGCGGCTTTAACGCCGTTAAGGCTGCTGAACTTGAAAAGTGGGATCACCTGCGGCGCTTCACACGCCGGCTGCACCCAGCTCCCGCCATGCTATTGGTATTTTGATTTGTTTACATTATTATCCGCTATGCTCCCTGTTTTGGACCGACTTGCGATAGGTCGAATTCGACATAAACTCCTCTGCAAATTAAAGATGTTTTAATGAACATCTAGACCACCCAAGCAGGTCGGGTCCCTTTTTGAGTCTTGGTCCTCCCAAGGTTTCTTCCTTCTACATTCAGGATTTTCCTTGCCACTGTCGTCCTAGGCTTGATCAGTTTGAGATTGGCCGTTTAGGATCATATAAGATTGAAAAAGCTGATTTAAGATGGTCCAGTGTAAAAACCTAGAAATAAATCAACTTTTGACTTCAAATCAGACGGATGGATTTGTCGGGACTACCTGTTTAAAACAGAGAGACAGACTCGGAGACAGAAAGGGAAAGACAGAGACAAAACAGAGAGACAGACTCGGAGACAGAAAGAAAGAGACAGAGACAAAACAGAGAGACAGACTCGGAGACAGAAAGAGAGACACAGAGACAAAACAGAGAGCCAGACTCAAAAACAGAAAAAGAGAGACAGAGACAAAACAGAGAGACAGACTCAAAAACAGAAAGAGAGAGACAGAGACAAAACAGAGAGACAGACTCGGAGACAAAAAGAAAGAGACACAGAGAGACAGAAGGAGAGAGAAAGACACAGAGACAGACTCAGAAAAGGAAAGAGACACAGAGAGACAGAATCAGAGACAGAAAAAGAGAGACACAGAGACAGAATCAGAGAGAAACACACAGAGACAGAAAAAGAGAGACACAGAGACAGAATCAGAGAGAAACACACAGAGACAGAAAAAGAGACACACAGAGACAGAATCAGAGAGACACAAAAACAGAGAGACAGACTCAGAGACAGAAAGAGAGAGAAACACACAGAGACAGAAAGAGAAAGAGACAGAGAGACAGAATCAGAGAGACACAAAAACCGAGAGACAGAATCAGAGACAGAAAGAGAGAAACACACAGAGACAAATAAATTGACTTTTGACTTGGATTTGTCGGGACTCCCTGTTTACTGATTACCCAGAACATTGGAACCACGTGCCTAATATCGTGTGGGTTCTTGTTGTGCTGCCCAGGTTGTGACCAGAACAAATTAGAGTTAAAGAAAATAATAGAAAACAAAAAAGAAAAAACGGTAAAGGGGATGAATCCAAGGCAGGAAGCAGCCATGAGGGATGGGAAGGCCAAACGGTTAGGCTTTCTGCCCAGAGAGGGTCTGTGGGCATCAGCGGGCATCAGCGGGCATCAGCGGGCACGTGAGAAACGATGGCACGCACCCGTTTGACAGGAAGTGCTTTTGGTAAAATCTTGCATTTACAGTACGAGCTCTAAAAGAAGCAAAGAATCGCACTGACTGCATTTTCTAAGTGTAAATGATCATCGCTCTCGTATCTCGGCGCTTCAGCGTGACATTCACACTCTAAAACCACACCTGACGCGACGACACGTTTCGCCCCGTGATCCGAGCGCCGCGCCTGCCTTCGCCTTAATTAAAACCAGAATTTGATTCAAAATTTAATTAACGGCTTTTCCGCGTCAGGCGCCGAGAAACTCGAGGCTCGCGACTGGAAATTGGTTTTATACGCGATAATTTTCCGCGGCGCAAGACGCGATCGCGCTTAACGAGCCGCCTCCTCGAAACTTTCAATCAGCACACATCAGGTCTGATTCAATTTCATCATCGGAACCGGATCGGATGTTCTGGAGACAGCAGAGGTTGGAAAGGAGCCACCTATTTAAACATTTAGGGTGTGTTTTTGGTGCTTTCTAACAGATCAGTGGTTAATCTTGTATATAATCCCATATATAGTGCTGTGCAAAAGTCTTAGGCCACCATTTAATTAGATAAACCATAGCTTTGGCCAGGAAATAACCACAAAATAAGGATTTTTCTTACAATACGACCATGAAATACTGAAAATCGGTGGCAGGTATTCAGTGGGAGGGGAGGTCGGGTCAACCCGGAGGACGTTTTAATAAATCAGCGAGTGCTAAACAATCCTTTAAATAAAAAAATGTCCTGTGCATTCATGTGTTAATTGTGTTTATCCATCGATTCACTGCTCTTTTGACTTTATTCCTGCCCTCTTTTATCACTTGCATTTTTTAAATTCCCTTTATTGTCTCTCATTACTTTCTTTATAAAGAACAAAACAAATATTTGAGGCTTTGGCGTCACATTCCTTGACCCTACTGAGATCATTCTGTTATTATACAGCAGCAAGAGCATTTCAATAACGCATTATGTAAGCGTGTGTGTGTGTGTGTGTGTGTGTGTGTGTGTGTGAGTAGTTGCAGGAAGTTATGACAGCTCTGTTCAGAAGACTAATTGTCTACATGAGCTGGGGTGCGACCTTGGCTGACACATTAATCGTAGTGTCGATCTGTGTGTGTTTGTGTGTAAATCAGTGTGTGTGTGTGTGTGAGAGTATTTTTGTGCATGTGTGTGTGTGTGTGTGTGGACTGTAATCTTGACCTTGCAGTACAACAGACGTGCCCAGAAGGCCAACTGGGCTTGTAGCAACTCACTAACAAATCATGTTGGCAGGAAGGTTGGTTTTGTGTGTGTGTGTGTGTGTGTGTGTGTGTGTGTGTGTGTGTGAGATCCTTGCTTGATTGGTTTCAATACTGCACTCATAAAATACAAAGCGAGCCAAACACCAAACCCTGACAGAATTGTGTACACCTGACACTGTTTTTGAGAATTTGTGTATTTTTAGGATTTTGTCACACCAAATGTTGTTTTCCCCCAAAGTTCTCGGATCGGGTTAAGGTTTTCGCTAAGACTCCTGTCCCTGGAACCGAGAGCGGCACGAACAATCAGAATCAGAATCAGAATCTTCCTTTTGTTCATTAGTCCTCCCCTCCCAACCTTGACAGTTGGTTATTTTAGTGTGTTCACAGGCAGAAAACCACGAGGTGTTTCCCCCCTCAGGAGCCAAACGACCCTGCTTTTCTCTCAGCCTCTCCACAGCTGCTGGTTTACTGAAACCTGATCTTTGAAGCAGCAGTTTGGTTTACTTGTGTCGTTTTGCTCGGGGTGTCCAAACACAATTAGTCATGGCCTGGAAATTCGTCTGATATTTGGTTAACAAAAAGGGGCCCGGCAGCCGAGTAACGCCCTGTAATGCACATATAGTCAAAGCATGCACGAGAGAGGCTCTTAAATGTGTGTTTACGTTCAGGTTTGCTCGCTGCCTCGATCCTGTGATGCTCGGACAATTTAATCCTGCAGCTCAAAATCGGAATCTTTGTGTTTGGTCATACGACAATTAATGCGTAAGATATTCCAATAAGTACAACAAATAATTTTTCTCACTACATATTACTAGGTGTGTAACGATAACACAATGCAAAAAAAGTCACAAGTGGTCTGTTTATTACCATATAATGCAGTTGCATTTTTGAACACCAGAGGGCGCTCCAGTACCCATCTAAAACTCCTCATAATTGTATTTTTTATGTCTCACTCTGTAAAGCACTCGCTATAAAAGTCCTATATATATATATTATATATATTTATATATATATATTTCCCATATAAAAGTCCTATATATATATATATATATATATATATTTATATATAAATATATATATAAAAGTATAAAAACTAAAAAAAAGGACCATATAAAAGTCCTATGTAAAGCACTCGCTATAAAAGT
>JAUZSU010146123.1:0-15026 GCA_034780255.1 Parotocinclus maculicauda | reverse complement strand
TGACCTGGTTTTGCTGTAATTTGATATACTTTTGGTGTTTATTTAGTTAGCATCTAGGCCACCCATGGAGGATGGGTTCCCTGTTGAGTCTTGGTCCTCCCAAGGTTTCTTCCTACCATTTTAGGGAGTTTTTCCCTTGCCACTATCGCCCTAGGCTTGCTCAACTTGGGATTGGCCTTTTAAGACAGTGTAATATTGTCAAGCTGCTGATGACTGGGCTGAAGAATTCAATTGCAATAAATCAGATTCCTGAGGCAGTCCAAAGCAAACATGTTATGTTCATTTTTACAGTATTTTGAGGGAAATATAATCCAGTCATCCCATGCATCCCTCACAAGTCATTAGAGTAGCCCAGTATTGCAACACAGGCAATTCAGATCACCCCCCCAGGTCCTGAATATCATAATTTCTCTGTGGCAAATAACATTTTTTTTAATTAACAACTGTATAAGTCAATGTCTTTAAACCTCTAATAATGATTATTAAATATTTTATTTTAATGTCCATACATTTTTTTCATTAATTAAACATGTTGTTTCTGCATATGCACTGAAATACTACTTTACACTAACACTAACTGAACTCAATATTTAACTCAATAATTAATTTAATGTTTAATTCAGATACACAGTGGATAAAATCGAGTGGGGATGGCCGAGCATATCCACTACATTCATGAAGAGCAGCCAGTGAGACCCATGCCAACACATCCCATCCCACTATTCTAAAGGAGGAGCCTAAAATTCATGGTGCATTTATTGTATTTAGAATCAGTATATACTATATTGCACATTTAAATTGTATTATTGATTATTGCTGAGTGAGGAGTTACACATTTGTATTAAACAGTTTGATGGCCACAGATAGGAATGACCTCCTGTGGCACTCAGTGGTGCATTTAGGGGGAATAAGCCTTTGACTGAATGTGCTCCTATATCTCACCAGTGTGTCGTATAGTGGGTGGGAGACATTGTCCATAATGGCTTTCAGCTTAGAAAGCTTTCTCCTCTCTGACATTGCCATCAGCGAGTCCAGCTCCACACCCACAACATCACCAGCTTTACAGTTTGTTGGCATCTGCCAACCTGCAACCATGCAACAGCATAAAGGATAGCACTCGCCACCACAGACTCGTAAAAGATCCTGAGCATAGACTTGCTGATGTTAAAGGACCTCATTCGTCTCAAAAAGTAGAGAAAGGCTTTGGCCCTTCCTATAGAGGTTTTCAGTGTTTTTAACCCACTTCAGTTTATTGTCTATGTACAACTGTAGATACTTATAATCCTCAACAGTGTCCACACCAACCCCATTGATGGACACAGGGGTCACTGGTGCCTTGTTCCATCTCAGATCCACCACCAGCTACTTTGTCTTTGTCACGTGGATCTGCAGATGGTTCCGCTAGCACCATTTGACAAAGTCCTTCACCATAGCCCTGTACTCATCCTCAACAGTGTTACTGATACATCCAACTATCGCCAAGTCATTTCTGAAGGTTTAGTTTTGTTTTTCAGACACAATTATGAAAAAGTAGCCTACACCCCACAGGTATTTATATTTATATATTTATTTCCAATTATTTGGAAGCTTTGTTTAACAAAATCAATTAAAAATAATTAGTACTCCAGCTACAAGCCAATCTTTAAACAGGTACTGCACAAGCAACTATTGGTATATTTTTCTTTCATTCAGACAAGGAATCCTGTAGCATCTTGGTGGTTACAGGCAGTTTCCACTCCTCTACCCACTGGCAAAAGATCACTGGTTTTAGAGATTACCAACCCATAACCACACCTTATAATTAGACAATTGAACACCCTCAGTAAGTTGGAAAATACATTTCAGCAGTGTCTCTGACATAAATCATGATTTATTTTTATATGTTTTTTATATCTAGTTTTGGTAAGTTTGTGTAACAGGCCAGGCGTCAAACCAGTAATATCTGGAAATGTGAATCAAACACTGCATAATGTAAATCATATATGCAATACATAAAAGCACTGAGTATAGTAGTGGTTTTATATTATATATAATAATTATTTTTGTTACGTACAAAAATGACTGATAATTAGAGCCACCTGACTTAATATGCGCTTTCTTAACAAGCACTATAAACAGAAAAGATAGAACATAAAATTTACTCTGAAATACTGCATAAGATATGTGTACTCAAAGGGGAAAAGGGTCTATTTTGAGGTCTTTTTATTGGCTATTACTCTCGTTTCGATCTGTTGTAAGAGGTTGTCCTACATGCTTTAACTTTGCTGGCACTAAGAGCAATAGAGCATGACAGGAGCAAAGGCGAAGATTTATGGTTCTTTGCCTCAGATAATATTAATTCGGGCGTGCTCTTTAGTTTGGGGCATAGTTCTAGCTCAGGAACCCCTTTCACTGTCTAATACTATGGAATCTTTCAACTTTTAGCCAGTTACAAAGCTGCTTTAAAGAAGTATCACACTTTCTCCAGCAACCTTGCTATTTCTAATACGTGGATATAACCCTCTGTTATTATACTTCTATATGTTCTATGGCCAGGCTTATTTTCATTATTCACTTTCTATTCCTATCCCTCAGAACAAATTAAATGTAGCAAATGGACACGGTAAACAACGGCAACAGCACAATCGTAGAAATAACGCCCCAAGTTTTACTTGGTTTACTTGATTAGTTGGGCTGTAAATTTTTTAATATTAATACATGTAGGGGAAACTGTCAAATTATCTTTCTCTTTATCTCAATTGCGTGTTAATGACATTTTATATACTAAAATCACAAAAATTAATTAAACCATTGTATTATTAAAATAAGAGAAGTGTTATTGCCATTTAATATTTATCATTGCATGTATACTGTACAGAGGTAGGCATGCCAGGTTTTCTGGTAGTTCTTTATGACAATATTATTACTAATTATATCCCCAAATAAAACATAGATTAGCCCCAAATAAAAAGGGAAAGCTAGAGTTTCTGGCATTGAATATGACCTAGTCTAGGTCAAGTTTTGTCTTGGCAAAATTTCATTTGTTTATATACAGTCATTTCTGCATTTAATTATATTGTGCACTGTAGAGAGATAAATATGCACATAGTGTCTTTCTTTTTATAAACATTGTTTATTAATATTTAAGAACTGACTCATGCATTTGTTGACAAACTGGAGATCTTTTGCCCATCTTCACCCCTGAAAGATGTTTTGAATTCTGTTTTTATATGAAATCGCATCATTATGTAAGATTTTTATCTTTTAAAGCTATCTACTGGCCCTAAATGCCCCATCCCAACCTTATTTGAATGGCTTGAAATGCAAGAATAGAAGTTTGTCAATGGTATTTTTCTGTTTAAGCAGAACACCCTTTTGCCATAAAATTTTTTTTCTTTGTTTATTCTGCGGGGTAAGAACACGAGTGATCTACTGGACAAAGGGAGCCAATCCCTGAAGCACAGAATGTTCAAGCATAAGCTTGCCCTTGATGAGATGCCAGTCCATAGCTATAATCTTTAAAAAATCCCATAGCTCAACTACAGTTTTCTATGTTGTTATAGAAAGCAACTTTCCAGCTACAAGAAACTTAATAATTCTCAGAGCATGATAATCAAAACTAACAACCACATGCTACTGATCAATGGCATTATGGGTAGATTTATCTCAACTGAGTACCCAATACAGAAGAAACTGTACAAAGGTAATAAAGCTGGTTGAAGGGCAACCATTCTGAAAAGGCAGTGAACTGGTAGAACCATAGCATCTCACTTCATGGCAAATGTTTCTAAATGCGCATGTGTACGCTGGAACTCGTTCAGTACTAAAAAACATTTAAAGTGACTCTTACGATGGTAACAGCACTTCTACCATAAGAAAGAAGGGTCAATACATTGTTATTTGTAAATATTGGGTGGAATGTAATTGTTGTTGGAAAAAAAAATACTTAATTTGTTCTTGGTTTATTTAAGATCAATGTAGATATGACATGTATCATATAGATTTCATATGACCTGAATTCAAAACAAGACCTTTAATTTCTTGAACCATGTGTTCAACATGAAGTGGCACAAGTGGTAAGTACCATCATATCACAGCTTTAGAGGTCCATGTTTGGATTGTCGGTCCAGTCTGTCTGTGTGGAGCTTGTGTGCTCCTCCTATGCCCGTATGCATTTCCTACGGGTGCTATGCTTTCTGTCTACATTCCAAAACATGTGTTAGGTCAGATGAGGTCTCCAAAGACACCCAGTATGAGTAAATGACAGTGTGTGCATTTGTGTCCTGCAATGGATTGGTATCCTGGCTAGGGTTGGATCCTACCTTGCACCCTGTGATCCTAACTCGCACCCTGAGGTCCCAGCTCCAAATGACCTTGAATTTGATTACATGGGCATAAAACTAAATGAGTGTTCCACATTTGGAGGCACAAAATCTTTAATTAAACCACACTTGTTTCTGAGTGGGAAAAGTCAACTGTATGTAATACTGTATTCCAGTAATGTGTTAGAAATGCCCTTTACTTCAGTATGATATTTTTTTCCAATTAATATCTCGCATTCATTTTTTAGGTTTTAAACCGAGGAAGCAGGCAAGGCCAGACAATTAAGTGAAAATGTCATTTTGATTTCAGCCTTCAATGAAACAGCATTCAGAGTCCCCTATTTCAACACCTTATTAAAGGTGTTTATATCCTGCTAGAGTTGCCTAGTACACAGCTTTGTGAAATTACTGCCTTTAGGCAAATACTCATTTTAAAACGGGCAGTCTGGTTCACATATCACCATTTTTTCCAGCAGTGTTAGTGTTTTTCTCTGACATTTTAATTCCAATTACAATTTGATGGTGTTACTAGTCAGATGGAAAGGTATCTATTCCAAAATGTTTGTAGTAACTGATGAAAAGGTAACCCGTTTATGCAAAAAACCCAAACAAACAACAAACCCAGAAGTAATCCAACTAGGATAAGAATGTAATTAAAAAATTAATGCCTAATTAAAACCTATTAGGGAGAAGGTATCCCTTAACAGCAACCGTAGATAAGATTACTAGCCCACGTAAGGAGGAATCAGTTATGAATAATGGACTACTATGTGAGGGTTGGTCTTAATGGCAATGCTTTCTGCTCCTGTAAACCAACCTACACAGCTAGCAAATGATAAATGTACCATGTCTAACAGTCAGTGGAGTTTCACTTGTGAAACTACACAAATTCAGCCTCCTAGCAACAAAAATACCCAATTCTTAACATAAAACATATGACCAAATCTAGCACAAGTTTGCAGCACAATTAGATATACTAACTAGATATACTAAGTTAAGAAATGAATAATAATCATCATTTTATCAGTAAAAAAACAAAATAACACTATAAAGGGGCAATTGCTTATTACTGGCAATGCTTACCTCTTTAGAATGTACATTATACACTGATTATGTTCAAGTCTGACATTCACAAACCAAAATAAACAAACAAAAATAACTTAACTGGACAGAAGACTTTCATTCATATATTATCAGTATTAAATATTAATAGAATTTTTTTTATTAGATTACAACATAATTTTTAAGTTAATTACCTACCATTAATTAAGTTTCAAATCAAGAACTTATTTTTGTGTAACTAATTAAACTGATTTTTCCACAATTTGTTACATCAACAGAACTTTTAATTTGAACATACAAATATTTTAATGCAATTTCATTTGTTAACTAATACAGACCAGTCTAAAGGTTTAAATATTTGAAAGCTGGATTACACACTGACTGGATTTAACACCTTTTCATAATCAATGTTAAATTTTGCACTCCCATGCATTTATTGAAACTGAGACTATTATAATCACCTGCTCAATAAAGGCATACAGGTACATGTCACATTAAAAATAATCTACAACAGCTCTAATGAAAGAAGGAACACTAATAGGGGACAGTCAGTCTGTGACAGGCCACCATTAATGACTTGCTGAAGGTGTAGAGGAGACAGAGGTCAGGCTGGAGGGTTGGCTATGTTTATAGATGAATCCATAGAGACTGACATCAGGCCTCTGAAGGTGACTGTTCTTACACACCACATTAAAGTAGTGCCTTAGAAGGCCATACAGTTTGCCTGAAAAAGAGAAATAAAGGATGCAATCTGGAGCAATGTGAATTTGCATTCATAAGAATGATGCAACTAGCAGGGTTACTTTGAAACATCAATTTACAGATAGCCTTTGACAAATATATTATCTCCATTTTAGTTTTCCAAAACAATCCAACAAGCCACCTACTAATGTGCTTCTTAGACTAGAATACCTAAATGTAATGCTTTCTCACTAAAAAAGTACATGACATATGGGCTAATAGTGACTAATTTTCCTAATAGTCTGGATGTACTTTCATCTCCTTCATTTATAAAGCCTGGATAAAAACATAACAGCATAAGAGCATATTCAATTCAATACAATTTTATTTATATAGTGCTTTTTACAACGTAGCATTGTCTCAAAGTAGCTTCACAATATGATACTGTCTAAAAAGGCAAATCCCAAGTTGAGCAAGCCTAGGGCGACAGTGGCAAGGAAAAGCTCCCTTAAATATTAGGAAGAAACCTGGTGAGGACCAAGACTCAAGAGGGGACCCATCCTCCATGGGTGGCCTAGATGCTAATTAAATAAATACTTAAACGTATATTAAATTATAGCAAAATTAGGTTAATAAATAAATAAAAAAATTATAAGAAAATTTAAATTAGTAATAGAAAAATTTGAAAATAAACTCAATTATAAAACAAAATAGATTATAAAATGTACCCATGGTGCCTTGACTGGTTACTTAGTATGGCTTAAGCACCAACTCTAGGAAGGGTTATCAATGAATAAATGTTATCAATTTTAAATTAAATATATAAAAAGTGAGGAACAAGTATATACTCAATCCACTGAATTTAATTTACATTACTAAAATATTGTAACCTGAAAATTACAAAACACACTTTCCAATGAATAAAACATTCATAGTCCATCGTAAAAGACATCGTATAGTTGATCGTATAATAGTAAACAGATCGTATAATATTGTAAAGCTGCTTTGAGACAATGCACCATTGTAAAAAGCGCTATAATAATTTAAATTAAATTAAATAAATTTAAATTGAATTTAATGCAACTAACGCCCATATTTGTGGAAGTGAGGGCTTACATTCAAACTCATGTTTTGAGCCTGCTTTGTCTAAATACTGCTTAAGATCATTTGTGACTTCAGAAATTTAATTTAATGATTTTCTGCAAAGCCAAAGAGATCACTAAAGCATATTTGTCAAATACACAGCACGTGTAAGTGAGTGAAAAGGTTTACGTTTTTTCTGACGTTTAAAGAACATTTTTTGTATTTTTGAAAGTCCAACCTGTTTTCTACCTGGCAGAATATAATTTCTATAACAAAATGGCTATTATGGGAAATGCGTTCTTACCCACTGTGACATGGCCATCTGTTAGAAAGGTATGCAGTTCTGAGACATCCCTCATGAGCTCTGCATCACCAAATGTGAAATAAGCCATATCTCTGCCAGCCTCTGCCGCGGCCATTAGCTGGAGCAAAGCTGCAAAAACAAAGCCTCAAACTGATGAAAAGCTTACAAACAAATTTCCTGAGGTGAATTCGGGGAGAATAGCAAACTTGCATGATGCGTACCATCATTTCTACAATTCATCATGAGACATTTTTCATAGAACACAACAAATGAATTAAAACGCACAACTTTGCTGATAACCCTTAACCTAAAAATAGTATCCGACAATTTCCCATTAATAAACCTAAAGTTGACAACAGTAATTGGCACCCATCGTTGATCTTTCCATACTGCTTTTCACCTGAGAAATTGTATTTTATATCTCTACACTCACAGGCAACTTTATTTGGAACACATGTTCAATTGCTTGTTAACACAAATATCTAATCAGCTCATCAAATGGCACCAACTCGTTGAATATAGGCATGTAGACGTGGTTAATAGACCTGCTGAAGTTCAAACTGAATATCAGAATGGGAAATAAAGGTGATTTAAGTGACTTTGGATGTGCCATGGATGTTGGTGGTAGATGGACTGGTCTAAACACTTCAGAAATAGCTGATCTACTGAAATGCAGGCACAGCCATCACTAGGGTTTACAGAGAATGGTCTGAAAAACAGAAAATATCCAGTCCAGGAAATTCTCTGGGTGAAAATTAGGTCATATGAGAAGTTTTTGAGCTGCTGGAAAGTTAACAATAACTTAAATCACCACGCATTACAGCCAAGGTAAAATTTGGTGCTTATCACAAATGCAGTTTTCTTTTAGGTGACACTGTGGATTACACAGACTTTTATATGAATGTATCATTTGTTACACTCGTTTCCCCTCAACAATCACTCTTGAGGAGTATGAACAGAGTACCAAAAAATCTACTTCGGTAGATGAGTAAATTTGTGTCTGTGTCTGTCGTGGAGCACAGGCTGTGCTTGAGCAAAAATGAGGCAAAGAGGTGTGGTCAGAATCTTTCAGTCAAGATACATCTATCAGGAGTCTCATCAAAATGTCCTCCTCTGAATACAGAGTCATTAAGCATAATGCAGTCATTAGCATGGCACTCTAGCTATTGATTGAACACTCAAATTCTAAAGAGTTTTAATTTAAAAATGAAAGAGCTTAAATTAGACTAACCTAGCATTTGCAGTAAATATTGACATACTAAGAAATTAAAAGACCTTCATAAGAGGTGTATAATAGTTTTATGAAGTGATCATCAGCTAGAGCAACTACCCTCCTTTAAAAGGTGCTGTTAATGGTGTGTTCAGTCGTACATCAACCCTTATTCACTGCTGAAGTAATTAACAAAGGACTAAGTGGATTTTTTATTCATTCCTCATTAACTGCGGAAGTTAAAACCAGATGTTCAATTTTCATTTATGTAGCATGCCCTGAGCAAATCAGCTGCTCTACCTTTCAGTCGTGTGTCTCCTCTGAAAGCGCCACATCCCCAGTTTCCTGTAGCAACGGCTGAGAGCTTTTGGGTGGCAACGCCGGGTCGCACAAACCCACAGTATGCCTGAAAGAATGAATCACATACGCACCTGCTAAGTCGCCATGCACCTTTGTTGCCATAGGCATATAACTTAACAAACAAAACAGAAAAACAAAAGCTGAAACACTGCAATTGGGCTGGTTACAGTTTTTACAAAATAACCTAAATGCAACTTGTTTGTTTTAATGGCCAACAGGTTCTCTTATAGGAACACACTACATAGGGTGCCATGGCAGTAATCTGACCAGAGTGACCTGTGATACAGGTCATACAAGTCTGATGTACTGTCAGATGTATAGTCAGAAACAATATACCTGTTGCAGCACAGTTTCTTAGTCATTCTCTAATCATTTAATAGTGAGCGGTCACAGGATGCTGCTGGCTGGTTATTTTTGTTTAAGGCATATTCATATCATACCAGCAGTGACACTGAAGTGTTTAAAAACTCCAGCAGCACAGCTGTGTCTGATCCACTCACACCAACACAACACAAACTAACCTAATAAACTAATAACAAAATAAACTAATTTCTCCCTTCAAATTTTAATAGACAGACATTTCATTTAAATGGCTGTGCACAAAAATAGCTTGTCCCCTAACTTGTATATGCACTATTATTTCTCGGTTAACAAGTCAGTTTATTGTAACAGTAATTTTAACAGCTAACACAGTATTATAACTGTAACAGTCCAATACACAACAACTTTAAAATAATAAGAAACAAACATGAATTATGTAAGGTACCATAGACAGCATCATTACTTTTCTTGATTGCATAATACATGTAGTTTAACGTCTGAAAGTGAACAATTTACTCACTTTGTTGAGTTCCCTTGTGAATTTATCAGGGTGGAACTGCTCCATGAAGCGATTGTATTTCAGTGCATCCACCGCCACAATTTCTGTACACCTCCTATGCCAGTCATCCCTTAGCAGGAGAGAACATTATGAGTGAGCATTGCAAAAAGACACGATTGAATTTACTGCATAAGAGCACCAGTACAACCAATTAAACGCAGATTTACAAGTTTGGCTCAAGATATCTTGATTGAACTGATTATCCAAAGACTAAACAGCACTAATGCAATGCAATGATAGTCTATTTTATGTGTTTCCTATCAGACAATTATACAGATCAATGATGAACTGTCTAGAAAGATTTTATGTAGTGTTGATAGAGGAATAAAGATTTTTGCTGATTCCTGTGGAAGAAGAGGGTACTGGACTGGCCTGCCTGCTGTCCTGACCTGTTCCCAATAAAGAATTTTGTGGACATTTTTGAAACAAAATAAAAAATGTGACAATGCCAATCTTAAGTCATGTTTGCAGGATGAATGGTGAAAATTTACACCTGAAACCTGTTTATTTGTATGATATAGAGAATCAAAGATACGCAAGTAAAGCATACAAGATAAGCTTGGTTTATTTAATGTCAGTTTCAGCATCAATGGCAATTTTAATAACAGACACAAGGGCTACGTTCACATTAAAAGCCACATTGCTCAAATTTGATTTTTTGCTTAGATCGGATTAGGCTTTTTTGGCAGTTCACATTCACAAATGTAATACAAGTGAACCTGTCCCTGAAACGCCTCGCATACGCACATTGATACGTATATACGTCACCAACACAATTCAGTATAGTGACTCAGTGATTCTAATTCACAACAGTGCTTGCTGAATGAAGATCTACATATATATAAATATACAGTACTAAGTACAAATAAGTCTCCATGGGTCCTAAACAGGTTAGTTAAAAGAGACAACTTAAAGGAAAATGAACTGAATCCTCCAGAACCCAGGCTGCAGTTAGTTTAGCAGCTATGCTAGAACCTGGAATTCATTGAATGCATTTACTTCTTGCATTTAGTCCTTCAACTGATAATTTAAGATCTTTAAAAAATTTATTAGAAAATAAGCTGTGTTGATTTTTGGCCAGCTGTAGGTTACTGTAAGTGGTAATGTTCAAGGGTTTCTGCTACGATATAACAGACTATACTAAACTCATCGGTTCATTTGACTTGTGATGGATTTGCTGTAATGCACCTCCATCGTAAATCAGAGAGAATGCAATGCAGCACCATTAATACAGATAACAGATTTTCACACACAACAGTCTATAGTGGTCACTCAGAATGGAGACAAAGACATCCGGTAAGCGATATTTCTGCAGTGAACAGTTCAGTTCTCATTAGTTGATCTATTGGACCTGTCTAAGTGACAAATCTTTATTAACAGGTCAGAGCAACCCTTAAACATCATGGCTTATGGTCCAAAGAGGGACAAACCATGAATCAGCATACAAGGTGGCAACCAATGCCACTGATGCAACAAACCCTAACCTATCTGGTCCGAATGGACAGAAAAACTACTGTGGTACAAGTCAGAATATTTAGAATAATAAAGAATATTTAAACTAAACTATAAATAAAACAGCATTCAGAAGGTCTTACTTAGGTGTCTCGTCTATGTGCTTTTCCTTCCATTTATAGGTTTCTGCATAACCAGTGTACTTACTGAACTGCTCAGTGCCTGCAAAAACATAAAAAGGAAAAAGAAAAAAACTCTGAAACAATACTGAATATTACCTCTTAGGATAAACAGTGGATTAATTTTAATACAGGTTATTCATAAACAATGCAATCAGCATGGGGTATAGATAAAAATCCACAGTTCCAGCACCCTAAGCAGGGCACAAAGGATTAAAGCAATGGTACATAAAATAGGTTCCATTCTTCAAACAAACAAAGTTGGATTTGTAATATATTAGTGCTACTTCTTAAAAGTGAAAGGAAAACATGGCAAATCAAATATTGGGTTTCCTAATACTTGGTTTGTTCAAATTTAAATAAGCACTACTCCTACCACTGCTGCAGCTGTTTAGCAGGTAAAAGTAGGTCAGTTACTCATTCGAGTGGAAAGCTCCAGGTTAGGTTGTAGAAGAGTGCATCGTTCTTTAACACTCATTATAACAAACTCAAATCAGCTTTTTTGGTAGACTCTTATTATGTGCAGAAAAAAATGCAGCATGCCCACTGAGAACCCACTAAAAAACGTGATACTAAAATGGTACAACATCTGTCTTTGGAGAATACTACTCACTAGATTATTAGATTAGTAAAGAATGTAAAGCATAACTATATATTAAGAGGCAGCGTAAATGAAAGGTTAATCCATGAATATGTGTAGCAATGTCAAAACCTACTGACTAAAACATTAATCAGCATTCATCTCTGATGAGGTTAGGAGGTCACAGCCAATACCAGTCACAAAGAGTGCTAACAGAATTAAAATGCTGCAGAATCCCTTTCTGCCAGCTCCACTGATACATTACAGACATAATCACATGTAATAACTTGTGTGCCTGGTTTTCAGCTTTAGTATCAGGACCACTGGACAAAGTTTCAAGCACCCATGTTTCCTTATAATAAAGTAACAACAAAAGTAGAAATGTGAGATTGCATAAAAAGAAAGGTACGGGAAAGTGATATTGCATTAAAATTAAGGCTGCAACAAACTATTTATATATTCAAATAATCTATAGATTTGGATTATGATATTTACATTTATCTTCAGGATGATTTATGCATTTCCTAATTAACAATGACGGTAATAAAGATGCAATACTACAAATGTTCTGTCAAACTTTAAAACCACTGATGTGGCAGCAAAAATATGTAGTAAAACCAAATCAGTAAATAAGTATCAGTGGCTCTCTTAATGTGAGGTGCATTCAACAAACTTGTTCTCTCTGGACAGATACATTTGGGAAGAACCATCTCCTGGAACAGTTTGCAACTGCTCACAAACATTCATGGAGCTGGTCAAGGCCAAGTTTTGGCTGAAAACCAAGATTGGATTAGTACAGAAACTTTAGTTAATCTTAGTGTAACTTAACTCTCTCACACTTAAGGATTTTGTTCTTGAGGCTACCATCATGCTTTTGTTAACTCTCTAGTAAGCGGTAAAATGAATACATTTCTATTCATAAAAGTGTGCGATGATGTCACTGAATAATCACCTCTTAAATTAGTTAACTAATTTGGTAATTGCTTTTAGTTGACTAATCGTTGCACCACTACTCAAATGAAGGAACATGGAGGTTTAGAAATTAAGGTAGTCGACTGTGAACCAGAAGATCCGGCGTTTAAACCCCACCTCTGCCAAGCTGCCACTGCTGGGCCCTTAAGCAAGGCCCATAATCCATGACTGCTTGCATTGACTGCATCAGCTGCAAGTCACTCTGGATAAAGGCATCTGCTAAATGGCATAAATGTTAATGTAATTTGCTGTGTTTGGCAAAGGTTTTAACACATTTGAACACTGTAAAATCATGATTTGGCCACGAGAAAAAAAAATAAAATAAAAAATAAAAAAAAAAACCTTCACCTTTATGCTGGCTGAGTTTTAGCGAGTGGGGGTTGATATAGGTGGATGAGGAATGGCTGGATCAGTTCCTTATACCAGCCTCCTCCACATACAAGCACCAGAACAGTCTCTAACATAGATGTGATTTATCTCTTTTACCTGGCATATCCTAAGCCACCCAAAAAACAGAATTAATCAAGTGGACATCTCAGACAGGCTAGCTATCTCTCCTACTCCCAAGTTACTGGAATCATATGAAGTAAGACAGATTAATTGAATCTTATGGGGATCAAGAAGACTAATGGAAGAAGGTTTTGAAATAAACAGTAGAGTCATTTATGAAGCAGTTCAGTGGACTAATTAAGACAAGTACTAAATAGTTTAACAAAACAAATGAGTCTGCTACTTTAAACATGTGTATAAATGCAACAGAGTAACCTTTTAGTTCTAGAGGTGGTCAACAGAGAACACTTGTTTCATACCACAGTTGAGATTCAAATCCCAACTGCTTTTTGCCACCAACCAGATGTACACAGATGAGACAAAACATTATTAACATGACTCGTAATGTAAGTGGTCATAATCTTGCCACAGTTGTGTCAATGGATAAATTAGAATGCACGTGAATAGAAAATTCTAAGGGTTGGTGTGTAGGTCACAAGGGACATGGGACAGGTGAAAAGTCCTGAGCAACATTGACTAAGGGCTAAATCCTTATGGCCAGAAAACTAGCTTAAAATAACAAAATCACTACTCTGGCATCAGTCAGATAATTGTTGACGCTGTATCAACAATTCGTATCCTACTGATTATGGAGCTGTGAAGCCATGAGTGCCAGAATGGAAATGCAAGTGTCAGAACTGGCACTTGGGAGCAAAACAAAAGACGTGATTTGACGTGAATGGTCAGACATGTATGTGCCGTTTACCAGAAAAATAGTGCCACTAGAATGCACTGTGGGAAGAAGACAAGCTGGTGTATAGCACATCATGCTCTGTGCTGTTGTGAAACCCTGGGTCAGGCATTCATGTGAATGTTAATTTGACACGTTTCACTAGGGGTGGGTATCGAGGGTTGGGTTTTCATTTTAACAGTTCTGATTCAGATTCTGCTTGCCACTTCCCATGCTTAACGTTTTAAAGTTTTGATTCCAAAATGGTGAAAAAATATTTAAGTATAAAGCATATCTTTATTTTTTTATATTTAAACTTCAAAAGTAATCATTTTTAAAGTAATTCTTTTTTTTCTTATCATTTAAGCCTATTAATAAGTAAAAGACTGTGATTTAATGTAAAAAGCAGTGACCTGGGAACACCAAACCCAGTTAAGGTGTTTTACTTATAATAGGTTTAAATGGGAATAAAAAAGCTAAACTTAAATTATTGCTTTCCTCTTCAACCACACATTCATCATTTCAGCAGTAAGGATCAGTAGTAACCGCCCTTACAACAGCACTGGTGTTTGTGTGTGTTTGTGTGTGTGTGTGTGTGTGTGTGTGTGTGTGTGTGTGTGTATATGTATATATATATATATATATATAGAGATAGTGCATCCGGAAAGTATTCACAGCGCTTCACTTTTTCCACATTAAATTAATCTCTTTCCTCAAAATTCTACACAGAATACCCCATTATG